>PVKS010017629.1:0-41638 GCA_004027875.1 Aplodontia rufa
GGTCTACAGTCAAGAGCGGAAATGACCCTGACCACAGAGTTCCCTTCACCTACGATGCTATGCAAGGGGCTGAGGGATCTGCTGAACCTCACACAACAGAGACAGCAAACACTGACGTGATGGGAAACCGAACAGATGTGGGACACATTTGGGTGGAAGAGTGCCAGATGTGGGCATTGGAGTCATCAGAGGGCATTAGGTTGGGAAAATCAAATCATTCGAAAATCACAACCCTCAATCACAGTAGACCTGTGGGCTGGACACCAAGTAATCAGCGCAAGAGCACAATATGGCCTTGAGACTGTGACTGGTTTGTCATCCATTGGATGTGGTATCCTGCATTCAGTGGCCTACAACAAGAGGGACCCTAGAGTTGTGTAGCGTAAGCCTGTGGTCCTGGTTACGCCACACTGGGTGAGTCAGCGAACATCTGGTTTTCACAGGGGCATAGGGAGGGTACTCACCATTCCACTTCGTAACCTATCTAACTTCCCTCTGCCGAGCAAAGTGGACCCACTGTCCTTAACTGGAACAATCACCTGGGTTCCATATTTGTCCCATCACTTGGACTTTTAGATGTTACATTACATGTTGAAGCTCTACCACATTTACATGACAAGCTGTTAATGACAACCAATAAGGGACATTTTTGTTCACAATAAAGTGACCCAAACAAAAGAAGTGTCATTACAAAACTGTATGACACATGATATTAGAAGCACACATTAAGGAGGAAACCTGTGCTACAATCGAAACTGAATGTGGAAGTGACTGGAGGAGACGGCAGCGAGCGGGTGCTGGTGCTCTAGGAAAATTGTGCAAAAATGTCTATCCATCTCTTGAAGATTTGAAGGTAGACAAAGTAATTCAGGCTCAGACCGCCTTTTCTGCCAACCTGGCCAACCCAGCAATTTTATCAGAAGCTTCTTTCTGCTCCTATCCTTCAAGATGGAAATCTGTATCCTAAACTGTATCCGGAGCTCTCCCAACACATGGGCGTCAGTTTAAATGATGAAGAAATACGTGCAAATATGGCCATGGTCCCTGGAGCATCAGTTCAAGGGTTGGTAGCAAGACCTTCCAGTATGAACTAGATGGTGGCTCCTGTAATGGGTAATGATGTTGGAATCCGTAGAGCAGAAATTAAGCAAGGGATTCGTGAAGTCATTTTGTGTAAGGCTCAAGATGGAAAAATTGGGCTTAGGCTTAAATCAATAGATAATGGTACATTCGTTCAGCTAGTCCAGGCTAATTCTCCAGCCTCGTTGGTTGGTCTGAGATTGGGGACCAGGTGCTGCAGATCAATGGTGAAAACTGTGCAGGCTGGAGCTCCGATAAAGCACACTAGGTGCTCAAACAGGCTTTTGGAGATAAGATTACCATGACCATTTGTGACAGGCCCTTTGAACAGACAATTACCATGCACAAAGATAGTACTGGACATGTTGGTTTTGTCTTTAAAAACGGAAAAATAACATCCATAGTGAAAGATAGTTCTGCAGCCAGAAATGGTCTTCTCACTGACCATAACATTTGTGAAATCAATGGGCAGAATGTCATTGGCTTGAAGGACTCTCAAGTTGCAGACATGCTGTGAACATCAGGGACTGTAGTTACCATCACAATCATGCCTGCTTTTATCTTTGAACACATTATTAAACGGATGGCACCAAGCATTATGAAGAGCCTGATGGATGACACCATTCCTGAGGTTTGATTCATGGCACGGTGTAAACATGGCTGAAATTCTCCAGTTTCCTTCTTGGGCAACTTCTGCATTGTGCACACGGAGCTTTCCTGGAGCCAGGGAGCATAGGCTGCATGAGGACCTTTCTATACATCATGGCTGGGAACCTTACTGTTGCATCTGATGCTTCCTTCAGATTTCAATATAGTTGTAAGCCTTATCCTGATTTTATAGATGTGAAACTTTCAAAAGATGTACTGACTTTCCTAGAATACTTTCTCTACTGGCACCTGATGCTTTTATAAGCCATTGTGATTAGGATGATTGATACAAGTTTAGCTTTGTGTGAGAAGCAGTCACTTTTCTCCTAAGTAATGCATAGTGCTCTTTAGTTATATAGCGTATTTGCATTTTTAACGTTACCACAGTACATTTAGGATGATTGCCCTTGATAGTTACGTTCTGTGTGTGTGTGTGTGTGTGTGCAACATTAAGTAACACTGATTTCATTCCATGTAAGCATTAGAGAATATGTAGGCTGAAAGAGATTGTAATGATTGTCATTAAATATTAACTACCTTCACTTAATATCCTGACCTATCGCCTTAACTATGTTAACCATCTAGAATAAAAGCCAAAATACAATTATTGCTGCCTTTCTAAAACCCAAAATGTAGTTGTACATTAAACTGAAATTTATGCTAGCCTATAACAGTGTAATGGTACCTAACCAAGCTATAGCATAGCCGCTTAGTTGTAGTTGAGATTTTGCAGTCATTGCATAATGGAAACTTCTAAAAGTTGCCATTTTCACTTTCTGAAAAACAAATCACTATATATTTAACATAAAAATTCTTACACTACACAGGATAAACTTTGAACTCATTTTTTTTTGATTTGCAGATTAAGGTAGGATAATACTTAATTTTGACATTTGAATCTTTATGTAATCTAACTGCTTCATAATGGTCTTAGAACGTTTTTTGTTGTTCCCTGACTTCTCCCTGAAAACAAAATGGCAGTGACACTTTATCCTTTTTCTGTTTGTATTTTAATTAAATCTGTATAAAGTTAAAAAAAAAAAAAAAAGAAACTGAATGTGGAGTCTGCTCCCTGGATAGTGGTGCTCTGGAGCGAGGATGCTCACTTTCATGTCACATAGGGAATCCAATGCCCTGTCACCTTCCTGCTCTGTGGGATTCCATCCTGTCCACGCAAATTAGGCTGTGGTATCATTCCTGGGGCCCCTGATGGGAAAACTGTTTTCATCACTTCCATAATTACTGTCACTGTATGTGTGTGTGCCTCTACTGTGGCTGTGGACGTTGCCTTGAGCTGTGCCACCTAGAAAATGCTAAAACTCCTCACAGGCTCAGAAGACAGTGGCACTTGAGATTTTAAGAGCCACTTATAAGGGCTGTAATGTAGGGATCCAGCTGGAACTGACCGCAGCCAATCCGACCTGCAGTTGCCAGGACTGCCCCTGAGCAAGCCTGCTCTGCTTCCCCTACAGCTTCTCACCCCACTATAAAGAAAGAAACCCATTCAAGTGGTGGAGGAAGCTTCAAGATTGCTCCCTGGCTCTGTTAGTGCTGAGGAATGCGCCTGACAGCTTCCACATCCACTTGAGATGAAGCACATGGACCAGCTGGATGAAAGGTACTAGTCTTGACCAGGACAGGAAACCCCTCCCTCCACACCAGGGCTTTATCTTGCTGCTATCCTTCATCAGGGTTCTCTCAGTTACCCCCAGCCCACTGCACTATTGCCATCTGGGGTCTGTGTGCCTGTTTTTCTGTTGTTTTTGTTATTTTGTTTTGTTTTGTTCTTGCAGCACCTTTCGCCTGTGGTGACTGGTTCTTTTACACCTTCTTTTCCCACATAGGAAATACTGAATCACAATTAAAGTTATGTAAGCAATGCAGCAAAGTGGTGGGATACCCCTGTGGTACCCATGACCACACAAAAATCATTTGTATCTCTACACATCAACGCTGAATAATAACACTAAACAATAAAAAAAATTAAGAACAAAATTCATTTGAAATAGGAAAAAAGATAATAAAGTATTTAGGAATAAATTTAAATAAGAAGATGCATGAGTTGCAGGAGAACACTACAGCATTTCGGGAAGGAATTAAAACCATAAGTAAGAGGCTGGCGAGGTGGCTTGGGGATTATGGCACTTGCCCGGCATACGCAAGTACACGGGTTCAAACCCCAGCACCCACGTACACAACTAAGTGTCAGAGCAACGAAAGCCATGTGAAAAACTAAATTTAAAAAATTGACTCTCTCTCCTCTCTCTAAATAAATAAATAAATAAATAAAAGGATGCTCTATCTTCATTAGTGCATGAATTAGTATTAAGAAAAAATACTCCCAAAGCCATATATAGATTCAGTAAATATAAACAGCCTTTTAGCAGCAACCCCAATCCTATAATTCATTGAAACTGCAAGGGACACTGAATCACGAAACCAATTTTGAATATCAAGAGGGCTGGAAGAGTCACGCATAACTGATTTGAAAACTTTCTATAAAACAAGAGCAATCAACAGTATGGTACTGGCAGAAATACAAACGTTTGCATCCAAAAAAGAAAACTGAAAATTAAAAAAATAAACCCATGCAATGCTTCTTTACTAGTTAAAAATAGTCTTTTCCATAAATGATGGTAGGATAACTGAATACCACAGGCAAAGAAATGAAGTTAAACTCCTGTTTATCCCATATTTAAAAGTTATCTCCAAGTGGACCAAAGACCTAAATGTAAGACCTTAAACTATGAGACTCGTAAAAGAAATCTGGAATAAATCTTCCCATTTTGGGCTTGGCAATGGTTTCTTAGATATGCCACCAAAAGTACAAGAAACCAGGGGAAAACCCAATAAATTGTAATTCATTAAAATTCGAAACATTTGTGCATCAAAAGTTACTACCAAGACACCAAGACAAACAAGACAGTAAAAAGATAATTCAATGATATACTAACTAAATATCCAGTAGGCAAAATATATAAGAACTTTCATAACTCAATGAGAAAAACAAAGTAATTTAAACATGGAAAATACTTGGACAGATACTTCTCCAAAGAAGAAAAATAGGCAATAAGCACATGAAAAGATGTTTACAATCAATTATCATCCAATGTGAAACAAAATCTGAATATCTAAATGAGGTTCACACTCACTAGGATAGTAACACTTCAAAAAAAAAAAAAAAAAAACAGGGCTAGAGTGCTTGCCTGGCATGCATGAGTCCCTGGGTTCAATTTCCCGGATGACAAAAAATAGATAAATTTGAAAAAGCAGACATGTAGAGCAATGCAACAGAACAGACACCCTAGAAAGGAAAGCCACGCACCTATAGCCAACTGGTCTGTGACAGGGGTGCTAAGAACACACACTGTAGAAAGGACAACTTTTTCTTGAAATGGTGCTCAGAAATTCAGCATCCACCTTAAGAGGAAAAGCAGACCCCCATCTGCCACCAGTCACAAAAATATCAACTCAAAATGTAATTCAGTCCTTCCAAAGAATAAAGGAAGAAAACTACATATGATCTCATTGGATACAGGAAAAGGACATGAGAGAACTTAGGATATATGTGATAGAAACTCTAGGGAAGCTAGTAACAGAGGGAACCTCCTTGCTCTCATAAAGGGCATGGAAAAAAACCTACAATTAAAATCGGACCCAATGGTAAAATATTTACCATACACAGGTGAGGTGTAAGAGAAAGATTCCTATCACCACCACTTGCATTCAACATTTTACTACAAGTCCTAGGAACGAGGTTAGAAAAAAAAAAACTAAAGATAAAGAGTTAAGAAACAGGGCCTGGAGTGGTGGCTCAGCACTACCGTGCTTACAAAGCATGCGCAAGGACCCAGGTTCAAACCCTGGCACCACATACACAACTACCTGTCACAAAACAAAAACCAGGTGGCTCAGCGGTTATGGCACTTGCCTGGCATGCACAAGTACGCAAGTTCAAACCCCAGCACCACGTACACAACAAAGTCCCAGAGCAATGAAAGCCACGTGAAAAACTAAATAAAAATTGATTCTCTCTCTCATTGTCCCCTCTTTCTTAAAAAAAAAAAAAGAGAAAGAAAAAAGAAAAAAAAAACATGTCAAAATCCAAATAAAATTGGTTATCTTTCTCTGTCTTAAAAAAAGTCATTGAATACTTAACAGTTGAAATACCTACAAATAAATCTAGTGGAAAAACTGCAAACGACTTCATGTGTAGTATGGAAAACTTTCTAGTACAATTTTCTATGGAAAGTGATAACATTTTACGAAAACCCAAACAACCTAAAACAGTCTGTCAGTTCTTAAAGAAACACAAGTCAGAGGTATTGTACTACCACATGTCATAACATATGATAAAGCAATGGTATTATGATGATGAAGTATTAGTGAAAAAAATTACATCAAAGGAAGAGAATTTTACATATTTGCATGGCCAGCTGACTGACAACAGAGACTGTGGAAATTCAGCGGATAATGCTTTGAACAAATGGGTGCCAGAAAAACAGGACATCCATGTGAAATAAAAACTCTGACATTCATCTTACACCACTTATAAAACTAAACTCCAGGTGGAACAAGTAAAAACAACGTAGTGTCTAGAAACAACACAAAAGAATATCTTTATCATGTTGAAGTAGGGAAACATCTTCAAACATGATACAGAAAAAGTTATAAGTAAAGAAAATTTGAGAGCTTTGTTTTGTAAAGACATTATGAAATAAAATGGATTGGCCAGGCCTGGTGTCCCAGGTTGTAAACCCAGCAGCATGGGAGGGTGAGGTGGGAGGAGCACAAGTACAAAGGCAGCCTCTGGAAGGTAGGGAGGCCCCAAGCAACATAGTGAAACCCTGTCGCAAAAACAATTAAAAAGGGCTGGGGATATGGCTCAGGGGTTAAGTGCCTCTGGGTTCAATCCCTGGTTAAATACATACGTACATACATACAACGAATAGGCAAACTGCAGATTTCAAGAAAATGGGAAAGGTTGGGTACCAAGATCACAATCTGAAGAGAGAAGGCTTCCCCAGCACCTCCGAGACTGAACAGGAAATCTCCAGCTTTCCTCCAGTATTTTGAGGTGCATTGGGGGATTAGCAATATGAATCTCTAGTCCTAATCTTCTCAGTGGTTTTGAGGAGCAGTGACTTAGGAGAAACCAGGGGATCTCTTTTCTTTGCCGTCCCAGCTGAGAAGTGGCAGCGGCTGTGGCCGCTCTCTTTTGCTTACATTCCGCCCGCGACTGGAGTGAGGGGACCCACCGCCTGGGAACACATCAGCACAGAAAACCCGCAGTGCTTTAAAGAAAGCGTTCTTGAAAAATCGCTTCCCGGGCCTGTTCTCTGTCTGGCCGCAAGATCAGCATCTGGAAACTGCCTGCATAGAGACACAGAGCAGCAGACTGTGCTGCGGGCAGGTGCGGGAGCTGCGAGCATGTGAGAGCCGAGCATCCATCTTTTAACCCCTTGTTGGATTTCACACTCCCCGCCCGAACAGGGCAAGACCCCCTTAGGTTGGCAAAGCAGGCTCTTAATGCTGCGTCTGGAGCCAGCCTAGACCACAGGCTGAATTGGGAGCAGAAGGCTTGGCTCAGGCCCTGAAGCAGGTGTGGGGGCTGCGAGAGTCGGGGGAGCAGAGCATCCATCTTTAAACCCACACTCCCTGTCCTGGACCAGCCCTCCATAGGTCTGCAAAATAGGCTCTTAAAACTGCACCTGGAGCCAGCAGCAGATCACAGGCTGACGCAGGAGCAGAAGGCTTGGCCCGGGCCCTGAATCCTTTTCTCATAAGGGGTTTGGGTCAGTGGAGTAACGGGAAACATTGTTCATGCTAATCACTTCTACCATAGACAGAAGGTCGTTCCCTGTTAAGAGCGAGGAGCTGCTGGCCCCACCTCTAAGATCACAGAGGTCAATTTCGACAACTACCAGCAGATGGAGCTTTGATAACATAAGTCTTCTGACTTTCAGATCCCCTGAAAGCCCCAACTCAAAGAGAAAGCCTTTCATATTCAGCCAGAAATAGAAGATCCAATCTCTGAAAGGACCAGAGATACTCTTAGAATCTATACTTCCAAGGTTTTCCTATGAAGATTTTTTTTCTTTTTTTTTTTTGCTGCTGACTTCATGTTCTAGATGTGTACCAAGGCGATATCTGGACAAGTTAACTGGTTCTCCGATATATAAAAACTCTAGCTGTTTGTATTTCCCTGCTCTGCTAACTTCGAGGGGCGGTTAACCACTATTCTTCCATTCTTTTTTTTTTCTTTTTTCTTTCTTCCATTTTTCTCTCTTCTTTTAGGGGAAAAATTAAGAATAATATTTCTTCCTGTTTTGATAGCCTGTTTTTAGGTTTCTTTCTCTTTTTCTTTTTTCCCTATTTATCGTCTCTCTGATTCCCTCTTATCCATCCTGTCTAGCCTTGTCCTCATTCTTGAGAAGAAGGATTCTGGTCAGTGCATATAGTATTTGAAACATTTTATGCCTGAGAAGCATAACTCTCAGGGAGAACTTCTTCCCTTAAATGATCACCCACATATAAGTAATAACTCTTTTACCCTTCCTATATATTAGGCCACAGCTGCCCTAGCTTCCCTTTGGATCTGTACTTTCTTTTTATCTACTTCTTTCTTCTCTCCTTTATTTTAAATTTTTTCTTCTTTAATTTCCTTTTCTCTTCAAATGTTTTCCTCTTAGCATTTCCTTTTTCTTTATACAGCAAATTCTTTACCTCCTCCACTTTCTCACTGTACATAATTGGTATATAGAATCTCCTCTCTTAATTTCACCAGCATTCCCCCTTTTTGGACTCCAAATTAGTTATCTCTCTTCAACTCCCCATTATTAAGACTGTGTAACTATTAATGTTGTAATTGTTAATCTGAGTAACACTCATTTGTTCTTGAAATCTGACACACGTAACAGTAATATAGTAGTGTCACCAAACATATTGATTATCACTAACACTAGTTGCATAGGCTGAATTCAAAAGTCCATTACAGTTTGTGCTAAATAATTTACTACTGTTAACTGTAAGCTTTGGTTGTACATATTGACAATCTGCTACTAGTGCATGAGGTGTTGGAATTCTGTAAAGGTAACAAATAGTTCAGAGTAAAGGGAGTTGTCTTTTGAAATCAACTCTCCTGACAAAACCCCATTTCAAGTAAGGGTTGGGACAGATCTCCCAATCCAACAGCTTAGTCCTTAAGGCAGAAGACAGGAAAAAGAACCACCGAACCTTGCCAAATAAGAGAGAGGAATTTCTTCAGACATGAGGAATCAAACTCGAAGAGGTTCACATCAATCCCAAAACTCCCCTGGTAAGGGGGCTATGGACGGGGACCTGGATGAAAATCTAGACCAATATATCAATGAGCTGATAACAAAAAGGAGCAACAACTTAAAAGAAGAGATAATGAAGGGAATAACTGAGAAAATTCAAGAGTTGAGAGACTTGATCACTAAAGAAATAGATTCTCTCAAAAAGGAAGTTACAGACCTCAAATCTGCAGAAAATGACATGAGAGGGACCATGCAAGAATTCAATAATAGACTAAGTTCAGTAGAAAATAGAACCTCTGCTATTGAAGAAAAAACTTCTGATAATAAAGACAGGTTGATCAAGCAAGAGCTCACTGACACCAAAAAAACAAATAAACAAACAAAAAAAAACAACAAAAACAATTAAGAGATCAAGACCAGTATTTCAAGAATGTCTGGGATGAAATGAGAAAGAACAATCTGAGAGTAAGTAATTGGAATACAGGAAGAAACTGAGACACACAAGAATGGTATGAGGAATATTCTCAAAGAGATCGTGAAAGAAAACTTTTCCCACATAAAAATAGAATCTGACATGCTCATCCAGGAAGCTTACAGGACACCCAATAGGCCTAATCAAACGAGAAACTCACCAAGACACATCATATTCAAAATGTACAACAGGAATATCAAGGAAACTATATTAAAAGCAGCAAGGGAGAAATGCCAAATCACATTCAGAGGCAAGCGAATAAGAACTGTCTGTGACTTTTCAACCCAGACGCTGGAAGCAAGAAGGTCTTGGAATAATATCTTTCAATGTCTAAATGACCACAACATGCAGCCTAGAATTCTATACCCATCAAAGTTCAGCTTCAAATTTGATGGAGAAATAAAAACTTTCCACGATAAAACAAAACTGGCAGAATCTGTCAACAGAAAACCTGTCCTACAAAGAATTCTCAAGGAAATACTCCAGACAGAAGAACAATCAATTGATACCCAAAACCCACAAACTGAAGAAATTCAGTGAAAGTATCACCCAGCAATAACTAACCAAGGCAACCACAGAACTAGCTAAATAAGACACAATGACTACGAATCAATTACACACTTCTATCTTAACATTGAATGTGAATGGTCTAAATGCACCACTCAAAAGACAGAGACTTGCAGACTGGATCAAAAAACAAAATCCAACCATATGCTGCTTACAAGAAACACGCCTAACAGGCAAAGACATCCACAGATTAAGAAAACAAGCCGGTGTCGCTATACTTATATCCGACAAAGTAAATTTCAAACATAAATCAATCAAAAGAGATAAAGAATGCCACTACTTAATACTAAAAGGAACCCTTCAACAGGAAGAAATAACCATAGTTAATATTTACTCTCCAAACAACAATGCACCCAACTACGTGAATAAATTACTTCATGACATCAAACCACTCGTGGATCACAACACAATAATACTGGGAGACTTCAACACTCTGCTGTCACCATTAGACAGATCATCAAAACAAAAAATCAATAAAGAAATCTCCAGTCTAAATAACTCCATAAACCAAATGGACTTAATAGACATATATAGAATTTTCCATCCCAGAGCAGAATACACCTTCTTCTCTGCAGCACATGGATCCTTTTCCAAAATAGACCATATTCTGGTTCATAAAGATAATCTCAGCAAATATAAAAAAGTAGACATCATCCCGTGTGTCCTTTTAGACCACAATGCTATGACCCTAGCGATCAACAGCAATAATCATAACAGGAAACCCACATATTCATGGAGATTGAATAATACCCTATTAAATGAAGAATGGATCCAAGAAGACATGAAAGAAGTAATCCAAAAATTCTTGGAAGAGAATGAAAATGAAGACATAACATATCAAAACCTCTGGGTCAGCATGAAAGCTTTCCTAAGTGGAAAATTCATAGCACTGAGTGCCCACATTAAAAATGAAGAGAGATCCCAAATAAATATGCTTATGCTTCATCTCAAAGCCCTTCAAAAGGAAGAACAATCTAACCCCAAAGCCAGCAGAAGATAGGAAATATTCAAGATCAGAGCTGAAATCAATGAAATTGAGAACAAAAAAACAATAAAAAGAATTGATGAAACAAAGAGCTGGTACTTTGAAAAAATAAACAAGATAGATAGGCCCCTAGCGAATCTAACCAAATGAAGGAGAGAAATGAGGCAAATCAATAAAATCTCCAATGAAAAGGGAACGATCACCACCGACCCCATGGAAATCCAGCAAATTATAAGATCATATTTTGAAAACCTATACCCCTCCAAATTTGATAACTTGGAAGAAATGGATAAATTTCTTGACACATACAACATCCCTAAATTGAATCAGGAGGATATTGAATTCCTAAATAGCCCAATCACAGGCACTGAATTCCATATTGCAATTAAAAGTCTACCAAAGAAGAAAAGCCCAGGACCTGATGGCTTCTCTGCTGATTTTTACCACACTTTTGAGGAGGAACTAACACCTCTCCTTATTAAGTTATTTTAAGAAATTGAAAAGGAGGGAATGCTCCCATCCACTTTTTATGAAGCAATCATAACTGATACTAAAACCCGACAAGGATACATCAAGAAAAGAAAACTACAGACCAATATCCCTTATGAACTTGGATGCAAAAATCCTTAATAAAGTACTAACAAACTGTATTCAAAAACTTATCAAGAAAATAATCCATCATGATCAAGTGGGCTTCATCCCAGGAATGCAGGGGTGGTTCAACATACACAAAACAATTAACGTAATTCACTGCTTAAACAGAATCAAGGACAAAACCATATGATCATCTCAATGGATGCAGAAAAGGCCTTTGATAACATCCAGCATGCTTTTATGTTCAAAACTCTAGAGAAGATGGGGTTCAAAGGACCATTTCTGAACTTAGTCAAGGCTATATATGCTAAACCCTCAGCTAGTATAATACTAAATGGAGAAAAGCTGAAAGCATTCCCACTAAAGTCGGGAACAAGACAAGGCTGTCCGCTCTCACCACTTTTATTCAATATTGTTCTTGAGACCCTAGCTGAAGCAATTACGCAAGAGAAAGAAATCAAAGGGATAAAAATAGGAAGAGAGCAAGTCAAACTCTCTCTTTTTGATGATGACATGATCCTATATCTGGAAGATCCAAAAAATTCCATCAGTAAACTGCTTGAACTCATAAACAGACTTAGCAAAGTGGCAGGATACAAGATCAACATGCATATATCAAAAGCTTTCCTATAGACTAATAATAATAGGACTGAAGAAGAAGTCAGGAAACCAGTCCCTTTCAAAATATCTTCGAAGAAAATAAAATACTTGGGAATTAACCTTACAAGGGAAATCAAAGATCTCTTCAACGAAAACTATCAGTCATTGAAGAATGAAATCCAAGACAACCTAAGAAGATGGAAAGATGTCCCATGCTCTTGGTTAGGCAGAATTAATATAATAAAAATGGCCATTCTACCAAAAGCTTTATATAGATTTAAAGCTGTCCCTATAAAGATACCTATGTCATTCTTTACAGACATAGAAACAGTAATTCTCAAATTCATTTGGAACAATAAGAAACCCAGAATTGCCAAAACACTACTAAGCAAGAAAGATGAAAGAGGTGGTTTTGCCAAACTAGATTTAAAACTATATTATAAAGCCATAGTAACAAAGATAGCATGGTACTGGTAACAAGACAGGAAAGAAGACCAATGGAATAGAATAGAAGACCCTGAAACAAACCCTCAAATCTTTAAACATCTGATTTTTGACAAAGGGGGACAAAATATTACATGGTGGAGTGACAGCCTCTTCAACAAACAGCGCTGGACAAACTGGTCAGCCACTTGCAGGAAGTTGAAATTAGAACCTTATCTTTCTCCTTGCACAAGAATCAAATCAAAATGGATCAAGGACCTAGGAATTAAACCAGGTACCTTGCAAATGATAGGAGACAAATTAGGTCCAACACTTCAGCATTTGGGAGTAGGCAAAGACTTTCTCAACATATTTCCAAAAGTAAAGGAAGTAAAGTAAAAAATCAGTGAATGGAATCCCATAAAGCTAAAAAGCTTTTGTACTGCCAAGGAAACAATCAAAAGAGTCAAGAGGTTTCCTACGGAAATGGAGAGAATCATGGGCTATGATTCCTCTGACAGGGTCTTATATCCAGAATCTACAAAATCCTCAAAAATCTCAACTACAAAAACACAAACAGCCCAATTAATAAATGGGCCAAAGAGCTAAACAGAAACTTCTCAACAGAGGACATTGATCAAGTCAATGAATACATGAGAAAGTGCTCTAAATCACTAGTAATCAGAGAAATGCAAATGAAAACTACATTAAGATATCACCTTACACTAGTCAGAATGGCAAAAATGAAGAAAATAAACAATAATAGATGCTGGAGGGGCTGTGGAGAGATAGGCACACTAGCACACTGTTGGTGGAGCTGCAGACTGCTACAGCCCCTCTGGAAAGCAGCATGGAGAATCCTCAAAAAACTAGGGATAAGCCCACCATACGACCCTGTGATTCCACTCCTGGGTATCTTTCCAGGGGATTTAGAATCAGCACATTATAGTGACACAGCAATAGCTATGTTCATAGCAGCCTAATTTACTATTGCTAGACTATGGAAACAACCCAGATGTTCCTCACTGGATGAATGGATCCAAAAACTGTGGTACATATATACCATGGAATTTTACACAGCAATTAGAAACAATGATATTGCAGCCTTTGAAGGTAAATGGATGGCTATGGAAGAAATTATGCTTAGTAAAATCAGCTTAACTCAGAGGACCAAGGGTCAAATGTCTCCACTCATCTGTGGAGGTTCGAACTAGACCCTGGTCACTGAGAAAGGTGGTCTATTATCATGTGTTAAATCCAGATAAGGTGTAATGTTATACAACCTAATACTTTTTTAGAGATACTGTGGGTAAGGGAAGGGAGGGATACGGGTGGGTAATTGGGGGGCACTCCTGGGGGTGAATCCAGTATCCAGAAACTACACACATTTTATATTATTTTGTTAAAAACTTGTATGGTTGTTCAAAAATAAAAAAAAAGTACGTTATGGTCAATTGTGCTGATAATTTGTGTTATGTGCTTAGTACAGTACAGTGTGCTTAATGTATAGTGAGCATTCAATAAATGATATATTTTATTATTTAAAAAAAAAGAACATGGGAAATGCATCCAGTTGGAAAAGGATTTCTGTTTATAATATCAAAATAACTCCTACTTGGGCTGCAGTGGTGACCCCGTGGTAGAGTGCTGGCCTGGCCTACGTGAGGACCTGGGGTTAAAACCCCAGCACCACATTCACAATGAAGTGTTGGAATAAGAAAAACAAGCCAAAAATAAAATTAAATTAAATTAAATGAAAAAAATTGACTCTCTCTCCTCACTCTCTCCTTAAAAAAAAACTCCTATTGGGGCTGGAGCGGTGGTTCGGTGGTTATAGTGCTTGCCCAGCATGTGCGAATACACGGGTTCAAACCCCAGCACCCACGTACATAACTAAGTGTCAGAGCAATGAAAGCCACGTGAAAAATTAAATAAAAAAAATTGATTCTCAAACAAACAAAACAAAACTCCTATTTACAGAGTCAATCAGGTCCTTTGCATAAAAGGAAAAGATGTCTAAGTGGTCAAAACATACATAATGTTCCCCAACCTTGGATGTTCTTGAACTGAAGCAAATTATAAATTTCAGTGCAACACCAGGATACAGCCACCAGAAGGGTAAAAATCACAGGGGTGAGAATTTGTTACAACCAGCATCCTAGTGCATAAATTCTTTCAAACACTTCCTAAGCTACTTGCATTATTTATGAAGCAGCACTTCCATTTCTAAGGCCATCCCAACAGCAGTGAGCACCCAATATTCACATCCTTATTAATAACACCCCATGCATGGAAAAGCAAGAATGAAAAAATTATCAACACAAGAATGAGCAAGTAAATCATGGAGATGAGCATAATGAAATCCTGCCCACTATAAAACACACATATTGAAGCATAGAGCAACACGGACTAATTTAAAAATGGTTCTGGACAGAGCTATTACAAAAAAATAACTCACCTGAGATATATTCATTTTCTCCTGCTCGTGGAAGGGTCTGGAGAACCGGGAAGGTTCTGTGGGGTAAGGAAACAGTCATGAGAGGTCTATGTGATCTCTGTATTAACCTGCCCCAAAGTCTCATTATACCAGGGTTGGAAAGGGCCACTTATGGACAAATCTTCTTGGAGAAGGGCTGGGAAGCACCACATAGAGATAGCACCTTCTAAATAATTGCATGTAATACCACCACGTGGACATAACCTTACTGTGTCTCATTGGGTGACTCCAACTTATTTTTCCTATCATTTAAAACATGTCTCTTCTTTTACCAAGGACTGAAAAAGTTAAAACAAAATTCATATTACTATTTTATTATTTGCATCAGTAGCAAATTAATACATGACGGAAAAAATGAGATGCTTAACGGTTTCAACAGTGCTCCACTTTATGCTTTGAATATATTCCTATCTGCTCCCAAAGGTGCCTTGGATTTTTCTTTTCCACCTTCTCCTTGAACTTCGCCCTAAGCACCTCCTCCCGCCCTAAGCACCTCCTCCCGCCCTAATCACCTCTCCCCTCCTTAATCTCTGAGAAAAAAGGAATACCTTTCTCCACCCTACAACGGAGGTAATTCTCACTCTGGGGAGGGTCTCAGCAGATCTGAGAAAGGTCTCTACCAACTTGACGCGTGAGGGGCGAGTGTGGGGAGACAACACCTGGGAAGCAGCCTTTAAAACTCCCGTGTCCCCCTGATGGGGAGAATCACAGCCTCTGGACAGCAGTCCTCTGAGTTTCTCCTTGGCTAGCAAAGTGGTGAACTTTTCTGGAAACCGTGTCGTCACTGGACTGCACGGGGACCCGAGCGCGCTTTCCTAACAGGCGGGATGTTTGAAACACCGGGTTGCAACTCGGTGCAGTTTGCAGAGCACTGAGCAGACACGCGCGCTGCCTGCCCGGGAGCCGCGGCCCTGTCCCCGCTGCCGTCCTCTGCTGAAGGCTGGCCCGGTCTCCGCGGTCAGCACAGAATCCGTTCCAGGCTCAGCACCCTGGGGTCGCAGCTGGCAGCCGTCTCTAGGCGCCACCTGTGACGGAGGTTGTGCGAGGGTCTCGGGACTCGCGGGGGCAGCCGAGGGAGATGACCCCTCCGCCGTGGCCCGGCCGCCTCTGCGCAGAGCCCGGAGAAAAGTCCCGCACGCGGCTGTTCCCGCAGCCCACGCACCGCCCCCAACGCGCCGCTCACCTTCCGCGTGGCCGCCTGGAGCCTCCGCTCTCCCGCAGTCTCGGGTGGCGTCTGGATGCGGTGACGTCATCGTGACCGAGCGCTCGGCCAAGCCTGGTCCGCAGTCTCCCCAGGTTGAAGGCGGAAGTCGAGCCTGGCGCTTCCACCCTGAACACAAGTACGTGGCCCCACGCGCTGCTGCAGTCCTCGCCCGGGACCCAGCGATCAGCTGCGGGGCTCCACAGGCAGCCGGCTCGCTGTGCGCACGCGCAGAGGAAACCGCGGCCGTCCGCTCCCAGAGTGCCGCGCGGCGCCCCTGTGCGGACTACATTTCCCATGAGGCCGCGGGGAGGCGCCATGCTGTCTATTTCTCCTTTCCTTCTGCAAGGTTTAGGTGGGAATGGTCTGTGATAGACAGTCTGTCCTCACACCAGAAGTCCAGCTCTCCCAAAGTTGTAGTTTGGAACTTTATCCTAATGACACATAGGGTGTGTAGTTTTGATTGATCCTCCTTGTGGACTATGAGCTGTAGATTATATTTGGGAAGAACTAGGGAAATTGTCAAATGGACTGGATATGGAACATTAAGGAGTGTTGCCGAGACTTCTGTTCATTATGATCGCGTTGATTTTATTTATGCAATTAAACTCCTTTTTCTTAGATATGCATATTAAAGTTTTGGGTTGTATTCCATGTTTGTAATATACTTTAAAATGAAAATAGGAGAAGGCAAACATGACAAAATTTCAAGAAATTCTCCATGTAAAATGTGGGTGTTAAAATTTTATTATTTCTACTTTGCATTTGAGGATATTGTACTACAAAGTTTATAGACAGAGAAGTTTGGAATGTCCTTTCCCAAGTGTGTTTCTGAAGTCAGAGCTGCCTAGAGAAATAAGATAAATGATAGTTGCTCTTCTTTGTAAAAATCAGAAACCACAGGTATAAATTTAGGCTTTGGTATTTGGGATTTGCTGCTCCCTGGCCAAATTCAACCGCTCCGCCATAGTGAGGGCGGGCTTCCGCTTTCTCTTATATGTCTGTCCACTTCATCCTGCACCATTTGTTGAACAGGTTTAAAGACTTGTAGATTTCTGTCACTACTTTTATTCTGTTCCATTGGTGTTCCTGTCTGCTTTGATACTGATAACAAGCTGTTTTTTGTTACTGTAGCGCTACAGTATAATTTGAGGTCAGGCATTGTGACACTTCTTGTTTTATCATTTTTGCTTTGTAATATTATGGCTATTCTGGGTTTCCTGTTATTCAAATGAATTTCAGAATTCCTCTTTCTATACCTATGAACAATGACATTGGTATCTTTTTCTTTCTTTCTTTCTTTTTAAGGAGAGAAGAACAGTGAGAGAGAGAGAGAAATAGTCAATTTTGAGTTTTTACATGGCTTTCATTGCTCTGATAGTGTGTACTTGGATACTAGGGTTTGAACCCCTGTAATCGTGCATGTTGGGCAAGCACTATAACCACCTAGCCACTGCTCCAGCCCCGACATTGGTATCTTGATGGCGATTGCTTCAAATCTATACAGGGCAGTTGGCAGAATGGCCATTTTACATATATTGATTCTGCCTAACCAAGATCGTGGAATGTTTTTCCATCTTCTCAGGTGTTCTTCAATTTCTTTTTTAATGTTTAACAATTATCATTGTAGAGGTCCTTTTTATCTTTTGTTAGATTCAAGCCCAAGTATTTTCTTCTATTTGAGTTTATTGTGAATGGAACTAGTTTCCTGTTTTCTTCTTTGGCAGAATCACTATAGGAGTAAAGGAAAGCTATTGGTTTATTAGTGTTGATCCTGTAACCAGCTAAATTCATTTATAAGCTCTAGTAATTGTCTCATAGAGCTTTTTGAGTTTGCTTTGTATAGGATCTGTCTTCAATACATACAGATAGCTTGACTTCCTCTTTTCCTGTTAGAATTCCTATGATTTCCTTCTCTTGTCTGATAGCTGTGGCTAGGGTTTCAAGAACTATATTGAAAAAGAGTGGTGAGAGTGGACAGCCTTGTCTGTTGCCCAAATTTGGTGGGAATGGTTTCAGTCTTTCACCATGAAGTATAATGTTGGCTATGGTTTTGTCATAAATGACTCATAAAATTAAATACTCTTCTTTTGATCCCTATCTTCTCCATAGTTTTGGACATAAATGGGTGTTGAATTTTATCAAAGACCTTTTCTGCATCAATTGAGATGATCATATGGTTTCTGTTTTTAATTCTTTTTAAGTGATGAATCACATATTGATTTGCGTATGTTGATCCAGCCTTGTGTTCCTGGAATGAAGCCCTTTTGATTTCAATGCATTATCTCTTTGATGTGTTTTTGGGTATGGTTTGTTAGAATTTTATCTAGAATTTCTGCATCTGTGTTAATCAGGGAAATTGGTCTGTACTTTTCTTTTCTTGATGTATCTTTGTTGGTTGTGGCATCAGGGTTATTATTGCCTCATAAAAATATTTGAGAGGGTTACATCCCTTTCAATTTCATGGACTAGTTTAGTAAAGATAGGAGTTAATTCTTGTGTAAAGGTCTGGTGGAACTCTGCTGAGAATCCATCAGTTCCTGGCTTTTCTTTTCTGGAAGGACTTTGATTCTGTTTCAGTTTTGCTACCTCAGATTGCCTTATTTCAATTTTCAATGTCTTCCTGTGTTAATTTGAGAGTGTTGTGTGTGGCTAGGTATTTGTCCATGTCATCCAGATGATCAAGCTTGGCAGAGTACAGTTTTTCCAAATAAGTTCAGATAATCCTTTGGATTTCTATTGAGTCAGTGGTGATATCTTTATTTTCATCTTTAATTTTATTGAGAGAGGAAAAGAATCAATTTTATTTAGTTTTTCACATGGTTTTCATTGCTTTGACCCTTCATTCTGTGTTGTGCTCAAGTTCAAACCTGTGTCCTTGAACATGCCAGGCAAGTGCTATCACTGCTGAGTCACAACTCCATCCCCAGAGAAACTTAACTATGTAAAGGTCACATATGATAAACCTTCAGGTACTATGATACTAAATGGAGAAAAACTGAAAGCATTTCCACTCAATTTGGGAACAAGACAAGGCTGCCCAGTCTCACCACTTTTATTCAATTGAGTTTTTGTTCCCTAGCCAGAGCAATCAGGCAAGAGAAGGAAATGAAAAGGACACGATAGGAAGCAAGAAATTGAAATTATCACCTTTTATTGACAACATGGTCCTATATCTGGAAGATTCAAAAGAGTTTTCATTTGTGGTAAATAATTCAGGACTTTTTGGGGTCTGTAGAAAGCAGGTACACACAACATTTTCCTTCTGTTATGTTTCTAAAAGTTATTTTAAAATTTATATATTTATGTTTACAATCAAGGGAAAGTTTTTCCATTGCTCAAAATGTAGAAATGTTAAAAAAGCAGACATAATGCTGAAAAAACAGGCTTGGCTGGATCTTGACTTAAATAAAGCAATAAATATTGTAGCAAGTTAAAAATCAACATGGCAGGGGCTGGAATGGTGGCTCAGCAGTTACAGCGCATGCCTGGCATGTGCAAGTATGTGAGTTCAAACCCCAGCACCACATACAGAATGAAGTCTTGGAGAAACGAAGGCCACATGAAAAACTAAACAAATTGGTTCTCTCTTTTTATCTCACTGTACCTCTCTCTTCAAAAGAAAGAAAGAAAGAAAGAAAGAAAGAAAGAAAGAAAGAAAGAAAGAAAGAAAATCAATATGGTATAGTTGTAAAAGATCAACTCTAAATTAATCTTTGGGATGAACAAGTGAAAATTTGAAAGTTCTGATGATGTGTGTTACGCTTTGGATATGAAATGTCCCCAAGCTCATGCATTGAAAGCTTGATCCCAGCAATGTTCAGAGCTGGGCCTTTGGAAGGTGACTGCATCATCTGTGGAGTCGTCCATGCTCAGTTGCATGATTTGGGAGATGAGCCAGGTGGAGGAGCTATGTCATTGGGGTGTTCCCTTGAAGGCTGTATGTCTTGTCCCTAGACCTTTCGTCTTCCCCATTTGTCCCCTGCCTTGTCCTTGGTAAATATCACTACCACATGCTCCCAGCTTTAACCTTTTGGCCTCACAAGTCCACAGTGATCAAGTTCATTGGCTATGGAGAGAAACCTCTGAAATAAGGATCCAAAGTAAGTCTTCCTTCCTGGAGTTCTTTTTTTTTTTAGGTATTTTGTCAGAGCAACAGAAAGCTGATCAATATGTTAAAGCTGATAAAACCACATCAAACACCATCAAAAGTTTATAACTTTTACTTGTTCATCCCATAGATTAGAGTTGACCTTGTACATGGCCTATTGATTTGGAACTTGTGAAAATATTTACCACTTTATTTAAAGCAAGTCCCAATCAAGACTGTTTTTAGCATTATGACTGTGCTTTAAACATTTCTAAATTTTGTGCAATGTAAAAATTATCCCTTGAGTGTAAAAACAAAGATGTAAATTTTATAATACTTTTTAAAAACATAAAAAATGGAAAATATTGTGCTCACTTGCTTTATTGAGAGTGGTGGTTGTTAGTTTACCTTGTTTTCTGTTGTTTTTAAAAATTAGTGTTTCCTCTGGTAAATTTAGCTTTAGAGACTTCCAATAACCATTCATAGAATACAGAAATAGTCTAATACAAAAGCCATAATATCATTTTCTCTAATGGCCAAATAGTATTCAATTGTATATACGTACCAAAGTTTTTGAATCAACTCATCAAGTGAGGGGCATCTGGGTTGGTTCCATAATCTAGCTATATAGTAAATTGAGCTGTTATGAACATTGATGAAGCTGTATGTCTATAATATGCCAAATCTAACTCTTTTGGGAAAATACCCAGGAGTGTGATAAGTAGGTCATAAGATGGTTCTAACACTAATTTTTTGAGGAATCTCCACACTGCTTTCCAGAGTGGCTGTACCAGTTTGCAGTCCCACCAGCAATGTGACAGTGTTCCTCTTTTCCCGCAGTCCCTGCATTTGTCATTGTTTATGGAGAGAGAACATGGTGCCCACACCAATAGCAGTGATGCCCCAGTACTCCTGAGCAAAAGTTCGCACTGCAGGAAGTAGAAGTTGTCCTCAATGGAAGTGAGAAAGGCCAGTGTCTTCTACTCCTCTACAGCACAAAAATCTGGGAAGACCCTCTAGGAAAACCCACAGCCATCGGAGATTACTATACTTCATCCCCTCCGACAAACTCAACTGGCAAGAGTCTCCAGCTAGATGTCACATATGAATGCACCCCGACACACACGGTACACCCTGACATAGGTGGCAAAACCTCAGAACTTTCTCAACTCCTCCCCACCTTTTTGGTGGTTATTGTCATTGTCTAGTACTTATTACTTTTTTACTTTTTAATTTTTAAGCATTTTTTCTCTATTGTTATTACTGAAATTGGTGTTCTTGAATGTACATTTTTTTGTTTGTTTGTATGTATAGGTGGTTGGTTTCTACTGTCACTATGTCTTCTTGAGCTAGACTGCTGTCTCCATAGCATTGGAGTCCAACTGGAGAAACTCTTCATGATAGCAAACTAGACCTCAGTCTCCTTGGGTCAAAGAGAACCATGCTCCATACTAAACCCTTCTTCCCTGTACTCTGTCAATTCGTAAACTATATGCTGTTCTCTCTCATCCTCACCAAAGTCTTTATGCCATATGCATCCCATTTCTATCTTTTCCTTATTCTTAATTGAATAGCCTACACCATGCTATTAACTTGTAGCTCTTATATTCTAAGTCCCAAGTTCTACACTAACTCCCTACCTCACTTCCTTGGTTGTCTAGACATTATTTCTCCTGACCTATAGAGGTCTTGCTAACTGAAGAAAAGGTCATTATTGAAAATGGGTATTTGCTTGCTATCTTTATATATATATACATATATATATTTTTTTTTTTTAAAGAGAGAGGGACAGTGAGAGAGACAGAGAAAGAGAGAAGCAACTTTATTTAGTTTTTCACATGGCCTTAGTTACTCCAACACTTAGTTATGTATGTGATGCTGGGGTTTGAACCAGGGTCCTCGTGCTTGCCAGGCAAGTGCCAAAACCGCTGAGCCACCGCTCCAGCCGCATGCTATCTTAATATATTGTGAGAGCTCTCATGGAAGAAAACTGCTCCTATAGGTGCTAATCATCATTACATCTGTTCTACTTGAAACTGTCTGGTTTATGCACCTATAAGCTCACAATTCTTCACTGATTGGACTAGTAGCTATTGATCTGTGCTTCCCAAATAGCACTCCATCCCAACGAAGCAAAACATAAGAAGCTCCAATAACCCTTACAAGAGTTATACTCACTGTCAGTCTTCAAGCCACACCCCCTGTATCTAAAAATGAGGAAAAGGAGAAATAACTTCCTTCTTCAACCTCACAGATCCCCATCCAAGGACCCCATGGTCAGGGACCTGGAACAAAACCTAGAAAAATGTATCAACATTATGATTAGTAAGTCAATCAAAGAGTTGAAAGAAGAATTAAGGAAAGGGATCAGAGATCAATTTCAAGTTATGAGAGACAACTTACATAAGGATATAAGGGAACAATTCCATGAGATGAAAGACCATATTTATAAGGAGTTAGACACCTGAAAAGGGATGTAGCAGAACTATCAGAATTGAAAAATACTGTCAACCAAATCAAATCATTGGAAGATACTAACACCAGAGTAAACTCAACAGAAAATAGAACCTCAGCTCTTGAAGAATGTACATCAGATAATGTAGACAGACTGAGCAATGTCAAGCTCAAGGAGGACAGACAAGAAAAACTTTTTGTACATTTCCAGAACTTCCAAATAATACTTGATGAGATGAGAAAAAATAACATGAGAGTAATTGGTCTGGATGAAGACATCAGAAAACAAACAAGGGGCATTAAAAACCTTCTAAGTGGGACTGGAGTGGTGGCTCAGTGGTTACGCTGCTTGCCTGGCATGTGCAAGTACACAGGTTCAAACCCGAGCAACCCAGGTACACAACTAAGTGTCAGAACAACGAAAGCCATGTCAAAAACTCAATAAAAATTGATTCTCTCTGTCTCTCTGACACTGTCCTTCTCTCTTTAAAAAAAAAAAAAAAGACCTTCTAAGTGAAATTGCCAAGGAGAATTTTCCCTCATATCAGGATTGACCCAGAATACCAAATCCAAGATGACTGTAGGATACCAAAGAGTCCTAACCAAATGAGAAATTGACCAAGAGATATCACATATAAAATTAATACCAGATAAATTAAAGAGAGAATTCTAAAAGAAGCTAGATAAAAGGTCCAAATCACATTCAGAGGCAGACCAATTAGGATCACTATGGATTTTTAAGATCAGACAACAAAGGTAAGAAGAGCTTGGAACAATATTTTTCGAAACTTGAAAGAAAACAATTTTGAGCCAAAAATACTATATCCTACAAAACTCAGCCTTAAATGTGATGGGAAAATTAAATACTTCAATATTAAACTCAAGCTAGCAAGATATATGAACACAAAGCTTACACTACAGAATATTCTCAAGGACATTCTTCATTCAGAAGAACATGCTAATAATTCCCTAAAACCTTAAACAAGAGAGTGCTAATAACCATATTACACACCAAAAGATACCTAAGATGGCACAAAACACAGCAATAGTCACAAAATTTGAGACTCAGCTTCCCATGTGTTCTAATTCTGATGTGAATGGTCTCAATGCCCCAACTAAAAGAAATGATTATTTCAGTTTTTGATATTAACTCTTGAGAAATTTTTAAATTCTGGATTTTAGTCCCCTGTCAGATGAATCACAGGCCATGATTATCTCCCATTCTGTAGGATGTCTCTTGACACTTTTGACCATTTCCTTAGCTGTGCAAAAGCTTTTTGGTTTAACAGCATCCCACTCACGGATTTTTAGTTTTAATTCTTTCATTTTAGAAGTCTTCTTGGTTCTTTTTCTATACGGAAAAAATTTTTCTTTAACTATTTCCTTGCGATTGTTCCTTAGACTATTTGTTTGCATTTCAATTTCTTCCTGTATCCTAACGCCTATTAGATTGTTACTTTGCATTTCATCCCAGACATTTTAAAAATTCTGTTCATATTCTGTGAGTTTTTCTATTTTGTCATCCATGTGCTCAAGCGTGCCCTGCCTGTCCTCATTGTCAGAGGCTGTTTTTTCAGTAGCAGAGGTTCTATTGTCTACAGATATTAGTCTATTAGTAAATTCTTCCATGGTTCCTCTCATGTCATTGACTGCAGATTTTATCTCTGGTACTTCCTTTTTGAGTATGTCCATTTCTTTGATAATAGAGTTTCTCAACTCTGGAGTTTTCTCACTTAGTCCCTTCATTAAATCTTCTTTCAGTTCATTGTTCCTTTTAGTTATCCGACCATTGTTCTACAATTTTATCCCACTCCCTGACCTTGGGCTCCTTGCTAGAGGTGTTTTGGGTTTGAGTGAACCTATTCTAGTTTGATTTTTTCATCTTTGAAAAGTTGCTTCTGGAGGTTCAAATTGGGGATCCCTGTGTGGAAGCAAGACCAGTCTCTGGAAACTTCTTCCTTACATATCAAAGGTTGGGTCAGACACCACCTCTCTGATGACCACTTTCTTCCCGAAATCTATTTCTGCCTGGAGCCTTGTCTTGTTGCACATTTTGGATCTAGGTTCCAGGACTCAGACATGGCACCTCGTCGGTTACTGGGCAGCCCACTGCATTTTTGAAGCTAAGCAGTAGGAGTGTGCCACTGGGTGCTAGGATCCCAGAGGGGTGTGGCAGTCCAGAATGGACCAACCTATGTGCTGCACTAGGATGGTATCTGGGATGCTTAGTGGTAGGATGGGCCCAATATATCTGGACCTGGCTAGTGTGTGTGACAGCTGGGTGGTGTCTCACTGTGAGGTCCTTGGAGGTGTCTGGTGCACCTGTTGTGGTGGTAATGCAATCCTGGGCACACATGGGTGTAGGGTGGGGTCTGCTCAGAGTTCTTCACACTCTTTAAATTGAAGTGAATCCTTGGCCTGTGATCTCTATCTGGTTGTTTCTCTTTGAGTCCTTGCTGTTGGATTAGGAGCTTTGTCCCATCGCTAACTTGAATTGGGATGATGTCAGGAGTTGAATTCAGAAGTCAAAATCCCTATCCTGTGATCTGTTAATGTCTCTTAAGAGTTCCAGCACCTCAAGAACTAACAGGAGATCATCTCTATAAATGACCAATGCATACAATAAATGGTATGAAATTGTTTATTTAGTACTGAGTATATCACAATGTTAAATGCCACCTATGAAACGGATGTTGGAGTTAGTCATTACTTTGGGTGACAATAGTATTTAAGTAACACCTATGTCAGGCTTGAAAGCATACAATGATGAATGAGTTTGGCATTCCTGGCAGTTATGTTACACCGCATTAATGATGGGGGGGTCAAATGGCATAAACTAATTAGAAGCCTGAGAGAGATGGGAATGTAAGAGGAAGTTAGAGAGGAGGGTGTATTGTCCAAATGTAAACAGAGAGAAATAGAGAAGCTGAAGGATTTGCTGGGAAACAACAACAACAACAACAACAACAACAACAAAAAAATGCCGGGGACTGAATCCAGAGTCTCAGACATGCTCGGCAAATGCCCAACCACTGAGCTACATTCCCAACAAATTCTTTATGCCATTTTTATTTTGATTTTTTGAAACCTCTTACAGAGTTATGATCTTTTGGAAGTGTTATCTTACTTCTTCAAATTCTTTTCTTGATCATTTGACGAGATTCGTACATATGTGATGGATCAGGTATCTCTACCACTTTTATGGTGCAGTTTTTAAGTAAGCAAAGTTCTGCTGAAGACGTGTCCTGCAGTGATGGCTTTGATTCCAGCTGGGCATCACTGGGTAATCTCCCTATAACTTTTTTTTTTTTTTGACTGATTAACACCTTCGGGCACAGTGCATACAGTAGGAACCAGAGACCTAGTGTCTCTGCCAAATACGGAAGAGTAAAAGCTGTGGGAATTCAGTTTGCATAGTTTAGACAATATTGGGTGTGGGTTCCTCATCGTGTAGCTACTCGTACATGGGAGTGGGGGTTTCCTTAGGGACTGTTTATGTACCTTTCATTCTAGCAAGGGCTTTTGGCACTAACAGCCCCAGTGGTAGGGATGGTCTTGAAGCACGTGATCTTTGACCAGTCAGTGGTGTCGGCCCAGATGCTGCAAGAGGAGATGGAGTGGTGGAAGTCTACTATCCCTTCTTGGAGCCCACACCCAGCTACAGGAGCAGGATGTGTTCATATGAGGTATATGTGCAAGGTTGTGGTAGGAATCATGTGGGTGTGGAAGCAGTGAACTGTGGTTTCCATGTCACTTTGGTGACTGCCCACCTGGGATTGGGACCAGGACCTAAAGTTATGTACAGGATCCTCTATGTCTGTGTATGTCTGGGGTCACGGTGGCAGTTGGAGTCATAGACTTGCTTGAGATCCTTTTAGCCCACTTTGTTGGCAGGGCTGCACTGTGAAGCCCTGTGCCTCCATCTCACTCTGTAAGAGACAACTGAGTGTGGTACATGGGGGAATGTGAGGTGGGAATCATGGGAGCATCTGCCTTTATTCCCAGAACTGGCACAAGTCCACAGGAAGCTGGCCATGCCATGGTTCCTAAAGAACAAGCACCCTGATCTTGTGGTTCTCCAAGGTTGGTGCTCTTTGTTCCCATGTTGCAACACCTATCTCCTAGGAGACAACCAGTAGGGTAGGATTACGGTCAATCTGCTGGACCAAGATGGGTACATGAAGCAGCTACACTCCCCACCCCAAGCTGGGGCAGTGGAATATCTGTGGGTCTCAGGGGTGGAGATACCTAGGGGTTTCTAGTCCTAGAGTAGTTCAGATTCAACAGTTTGTTTCTCAAAATGGTTCTTGACTTCAGTTCCCTGGGATATGCTAGGACAGAACATGAAATCCTTTACCAAAGCAAGGACCTCTGGGCAGATTTCAGGTGACATCTAAAGGAACTGCAAGCCTGTGAAGATCGTGAATTTTTCGGGTAGCTACAATAACCAGCATCCACACAAATTGTTTGCTGGACTAAGGAGAAACCAGGGTGATTGCTCTTACTACGCTGTTGTCCCAGGTCTCTGAGACTTAGAAGGTTCCACTTGTCTTCTTTCAAGGTCATTCACCTCAATATGCAGCTACGTGCCTGCTACTGTGTCCTTCGTTGGGGAGGTGAGTTCAGGGTGTCTCTATTCAGCAATCTGGAATCCTGTCCTTTCAGAATAACCTCTTTAAACACTATCATCTCATATGTATGTAACACATTACTTTTTATTTCAGTAAATCTTAGAAAGGATTTCTATTGTGGTTCTCTACACAAAGCTTCACGTGTTGCAATGTTGGGAAATGGTGTGACTCTTCCTTTTATTTTCAATTTTGTGGATGAATGCTGAGTTCACACACTCTGAAACCTTTTTTCCCCCTCTTTTGAGAAAGAGAGTGAGAATCAATGTTACTTTTTCATCTGGCCTGTGTTTCTCTGATCCTTAGTTGGGTACGTGTTGCTGGAGTTTGAACCTGGGTCCTCACGAATGCCAGCAAGCACTCCAACAGGTGAGCCATCACTCCAGCCCTCCAACATCACTTTTAAAATTACATGTGATACTTCCTGATTAAGACCATTGGTACTTTGTATTAAAAATCATCTGAGGAAAGGAACCCTGTTTCTAAATGAAGGGGTGACTGTGCATTCTAGGTTTTGAGACAATACTTAAGTTTACTGGATGTTTATTCATGGAGATCTATCCTAGAATTACTTCCTTTTGATATTTGTCTTAAATTCATAAACAGAAAAAAAAAACCTACCCAAATTTAAGAACAAAAGAGATTTAGGAAACCAGGAGGTTGGCGTTGGAGACGCTGCAGCGACGTAGGAACAGGAAGGTGCAATGGAACTGTTTAAAAATCAAAACTGAGTTCTTTCCAGTCCTAAGTCAGGGCTGAGTGGGGCACCAGTGATGGGCTTTAAGGTCTCTCCAGCAGGAAGACTGTGCTGTGGTGCCAGCTGTCAACTTCCCTGTGTGAGCTCATTTTGGGGACAAATGGTAGCAGCAGACTCTACAGCTGAGTCAATGCCAGCCAATACGAAGTGTAATGCAGGTGTCCAAAATGTGGCCTGAAATCCTCCCGTACTTCATTTCCTGGAAGGGTTAAGCCTGCCCAGCCATAGTAGTTGGGGAAGGGATGGCCAGCACATTTCCTGTGATCTAGGTGTGGACACAGCATCAGAGCTGTGACATACGAAACAGGTTTATCTGGGGATGAGGAATTGTGATGTAGAAGACGCAAGTTTGGGTGAAACAGAGTGCTCCACATAGGGAGCCAAGGGCTGAGGTTTAGGAAGGCAGAAATCAATAACAGAACGTTTTGAAAGAATTGATCGCTGCAAGCAAGAGTTAAGTCCCAAGGCCATAACAAATTAGCCAATAGCAGTTTCTATAGAGTTCGTACTGGCTGGGTAACCCGCAGTTACAGGTATAGGTCTCCAAGAATGAGCATAGCAGAGCTCTGGAACGCTTTCCTTGACAACGCCGATTCCACCTTAGGGAGAAAGTCTGATTGTACAGGGGAAAGGAAGGATGGGGAGTGGGGGAAAGCTAGCGACTCAGCACTTTAACCACCACTAACCATGCCACGGTTTCTCTACAGCTCACCAGGGGAGGAATGCATCAGCCCACGAGAGGAGTCTGGAACACCATTACCTTGAGCAAGAAGGACAGTTGGGCAGCACTGTGAAGGAAGAGACCCAGTCTTTCCACCTGTCTGGAGGAGGAAGCAGGTATGGATGCACAAAGTGGACTTTTCGCTGAAGTACCAACACAAGATGTGTCTGTTTCCCACTCATCACAGCCTGTCAGCTGGACTCTGCATACCAATTTTGCGGACCAGGCGTCACCTAACCTCCTTACAGCAAAAATGTCTGCAACCACTTTATTCCACCTCACCTCACCCTCTTGGCTCTCCTAACAAAACGGGAGCAAGCCCTGGCCAGAGAAGCACTGGAGCCTGCGTGCTCATCTGAGGAGTTCCTTGGGAGAAAGTAAGAGCAACAACCCCCTGCAGAGACAGACAGAAAATGAATGAATGAGGAGGAATTTGCTGCACTGGAGCTGGAAGTTCCAGTGGCCAGGGCTGTTACCCAGTCAACATGAGGGTGGTGGCTTTGCTTACCCACTCCTGGAAGGTGCCCATGGCCACAGCTGGACACACACTCTACAACCTTAACCAACTTCCCTCAGCCTGTGGACCTGGAAATTGCAGAAAGGTCCTCGGCACTTGCCTTCATGTCCCTCCCCCAGCACAACATGCCCACCGTACTTCTGACTACCTAGATTCTTCCCCTTCTTGGACCAGGCACATCTGTGAGATTTCAGCTCTAGCTTACCATGCCCGTGACAGGTGCTGTTGCCCTACCTGGCAGTATGGGCACAGGCTATTGATGGGAACTAAGTTCTGTGAGGTACTGCCAGAAGCAGTGGCTCCCATTTGGATTGAGATTGTGTTTCTGAATACTTTTTTTTTTTTTTTTTAAAGGGGACAATGAGAGAGAGAAAAATAAAGAAGGAATTTTTATTTAGTGTTGCATGTCACTTTCTTTCCTTGGACTCTTCGTTGTGTACGTGTGGTGGGGTTTGAACTTGCATCGTTCCGCATGCCAGGCAAGCGCAGTAACCGCTGAGCCACTGTTCCAGCCCCTCTGAATCTTTTGCAGGACTTTTTTTTTTTTTTTTTTTTAAGAGACAGGGACAGTGAGAGAGACAGAGAAAGAGAGAAACAACTTTAGTTTTTCACATGGCATTAGTTGCTCCAACACTCAGTCGTGTACATGGTGCTGGGGTTTGAACCCGGGTCCATCATGCTTGCCAGGCAAGCATGGAAACCGCTGAGACACCGCTCCAGCCCACTTTTGCAGATCTTGACAAGCAAGTTCGTTATCATGAAATTCCCTGTGAAGCGTGCAATGATTTGCTTGGCTCTTGTGGATGATAGGATGTACACATTGGCAGAAAAAGGTGCAGGGAACCGGGAGATGTTTGCAGCCACACGCTTGCAAAGAGGAGTAACCAGTCCTTGCATAGCAGCCGGGATACGAAGTGGTGGCAGCAGCATGGACACTCCATCACCAACAGGAACTAAAGGTTTCCCCCATGAGGGTTCCCCAAACTCAACTCTTTGGTATGGAGTTTGAGTTGACTCCTTAAAACAAAACGAAAGAAAACAGAAGGGCAGGGGGAGGGAGAGAGGGGAAGAGAAAGACAGAATCAGTTTTATTTTTCCATGTGGCCTTAGTTTCTCAGGCACTTAGTTGTGTATGCAGTGCTGGGGTTGGAACCCGGGTCTCCCGCATGTCAGGCAAGTGCTGAGCAACTGCTCCAGCCCCCACTCCTTATACTTCACCACATTAGTTGCATTCGTAAGGTTGCTCAGCACTGTGAGTTCTTTGATGTAGGATGAGGATTGGTTTCTGTCTAAATGTTCTCCCACATTTATTTCATTTGAAGGGCTCCTCCCTGTATGAGTTCTCTGACTGCTAAAGACTGCCCTCTGCATCCACTTTTCCCTGACGTTTGCTATATTTAAACAGCTTTTCCCCAGTGTGAATTCTCTGGTGATTTTTGAAGGTAAATGCCCAGGTAAAGGTTTTCCCACATGCGTTACATTTGAAAGGTTTCTCTCCCGTGTGGATTCCTTGATGTATACTGAGGTACGACTTCCTGGAGAAAGCCTTACCACATATATTACATTTAAAAGGTCTCTCTCCCGTGTGGATTCTCTGATGTTCCCTGACTGACGACTTCTGGGCAAATTCTTTCCCACATTCAATGCACTTATAGGGTTTCACTCCTGTGTGGATTCTCTCATGTTCCCTCAGTGACGAGTTCCAGACAAATGCTTTCCCACATTCATTACATATATAGGGTTTCTCTCCCGTGTGGATTCTCTGATGTAGCTTGAGGGCTGTCTTCTGGACGTATGCCTTCCCACATTCATTACACTTGTAGGGTTTCTCTCCTGTGTGGATTCTCTGATGTAGGTTGAGGGATGATTTACAGGGAAATGCTTTCCCACATTCATTACATTCATAGGGTTTCTCTCCTGTGTGGATTCTCTGATGTACCTTGAGGCCTGAATTGTGGATAAATTCTTTCCTACATACATTACATTCAAAGGGTTTCTCTCCAGTGTGGACTCTCTGGTGTATCTTTAGGGCTGAACTTTGGACAAATGCTTTCCCACATTCATTACATTTCCAGAGTTTCTCTCCTGTGTGGATTCTTTGATGTGCTGTGAGGTCAGACTTCCATGAATAAGACTTTCCACATTCATTACATTTGAAAGGTTTCTCTCTTGCGTGGATTCTATGATGTTGATTGAGATTATACTTGTGCCTAAAAGATTTTGCACATTGATTACATTGGTAATTTCTCTCCCCATTATGAGTTTTCTGATGTCTTCTGAAGCTGGATTGGTGTACAAAAGTTTTCCCACACTCACTACATTCATAGAGTTTCTCCCCTGTGTGGGTTTTCTGTTGTTTGCTGAGGGCTGATGTCTGGACAAATATTTTCCCATATGCACTACAGTTATAGGGTTTCTCTGCTGTGTGAATTCTTTGATGTGTACTGAGCTGGGACTTCTGGGAGAAGGTCTCTCCACATGCATTACATTCAAATAGCTTCTCTCCTATGTAAATTCTCGGATGCTGAAGATGTCCTTTCTGACACAAGGAAGTCTGTAAGTTCACTCCCCAACCTTCACATGTGTAGGACACTTTTGGCGAACAACTTGGAGCTCTGTGCACATTCGATGGTTTTCTCAAAACTTCCTTTTCCTCTCTAGCCAATGTTTTATTTTTGATGAATACGACCTGTCGCAAGTGTTTGTCTTTGACCTTCTTGTTCCTTTTGATGAAGTCACCACCTTTGTTATGTTCTAAAACTGAGAAAGATTGAAAACATCTTACGGACTGTACAGTTGGGCTTACAACACAGCCTATGTTGCTTTCATTCAGATTTCTGAAAATCACACAATCTGCCAAGCGTAATGGCACACACCTGTAAACCCAGTGACTTGTGAATCTGAGGAATGAGGATCACAAGTTTGAGGCCACCCACAACAACTTAGTGAGACCTTGTCTCTGAATAAAAAATAACAAGAGCTGGGATGTGGCTCTGTGGTAAAGCACCCCTGAGTTCAGTCCCCATACCCTCCCTGCCCCAAATGCATAATTCACAAAGAAGGATGTGGACTACATGTCTCCTTGTTCGTCCTGCCAAAATAGTTGTAAGGGGAAGGAAAAGGGAACAGCTTTCAAAGTGTGCTTTATGATTCGAATAACCCCCCACACCAATTCATGTTGAAAATTAGTCCTCATGGTGAGGTAATAAGAGTAGAGATGAAGGGCTGGAGTGGTAGCTCAGTGGTTGGGGTGCTTGCTTGGCATGTGCAGGGACCTTGGTTTGAACCACAGCACTATACACATAACTAAGTGTCTGAGAAAGGCCAGATCAAAAAATGAATAAGGTTGATTCTCTCTTTCTCACTCTCTACCTCTTAAAAAAGAAGAATAAAGATGAGGGCTGGGCCTGTTAGTGAACACCTGTAATCCCAGCAACTCTGGAGGCTGAGGCAGGAGGACCTCAGGATCACAGCCAGCCTCAACAATAAGGTCCTAAGCAACTTAGTGAGACTCTGTCTAAAAACAAAAAATAAAACTGGTTGGGGATATGACTCAGTGGTTAAGTGCTACTGGGTTCAATCCTTAGTATAAAAAAAAATGAAAAAAGAAGAAAAGATTGCAGATGTGGGAGGACCTTTAAGGTTAATTAGGTGATGAGGGCTCGGCCTTCATAAATGAATTAATTTATTTATAGGTTTTGCCTTCTGTATAAGTCCACCTCCTGTCACATGATAGCATATGTCACCATGGAACTCTTCAGAGCCTAACTCAACAGATGCAGTTCCTTAAGCTGGGGCTGAGGCTCTGGAACTGTGACTTGAAACCTCATTCTTAAAAAACTACCCAGTTTATGTTATTCAATTATAGTATTAGAAAACAGATTAAGGTTATTTCACAAAGCAGAAACAGCAGAGAGTGGGACCAATAGAAAGAAGACTTTAAATTTAAGAAAGAATAATAAGGCTGGGCACAGTGGAGCATGCCTGTAATTCCAGTGACACAGGAGGATCATGAGTTCAAAGCCAGCCTCAGCAAGACCCTGTCTGAAAATAACATATATATATTTTATCATCACTGCACAAGAGTTTACATGTGTGAATAATTCTCCCTGAAAATATACAGTATTTTTGTTTTCTACGGCTGCTGAGCCTAGGGAGTGGCAAGTATGGAAACTGTTGTCATTAATACTCTGTTCTTCTCCCTGCAGAGTTGCTTTTTGGGAATGGGTACAAAGGCAGCGGTGCAACTGCCTGGCTGCAGTGAATGCAAACGTGCCCTTGACTGGCCTCACCCTCCTGGCTTCACAGTGGTTTCTGATTTAATTTGCAGTCAGGGGACACACTGTCCTTCATAATTCACGTTGCACCAGGACCTGGCGTCACAAAATGTGGTGTTCTTACCTGACACCATATGTCTATTTCACCTTCTACGTCACTGCATATTTTAGTTTACACTCCAGGAAAACCGAAAACATCTGCGGATTCTCTGACCATTTTCAAAGAGTCTCTCATTCTTTCTTGCTTTTTAAGAGATGGAGAGTGAGAAAGAATCAATTTTATTCATTTTTGTCATCTGGTTCTTGGTTTTCTGACACATAGTTGTGTACGTGGTGCTGGGGTTTGAACCGAGGTCCTTGTGGAAGCCGGGCAAGCGCTGTAACCACTGAGCCACTGCTCAGCCCCTTGAGCCTATTTTTCACCGTGCTGCCTACCTTTGCCCACACTGATCTACGGATGCTCTCAGTCTTCTCAGGGAGCTTATCTTTTCTAGGTTATTTCCACCATGGACCTATTCTGCTACTCTGAGGCATTACGTCTTTTATTAATTAAGTGGTATCTTTGTTCTTTTCAACAAAGTTTTGAATTTTATAGCTCAGTACGGTGATGTGTAACTGTAGTCTTAGCCTCCTGAGGAAAAGGTGGAAGACCAACTGAATACAGGACTTCAAGACCTGCCAGGGCCACACAGCAACAATGAAGAAGGAAAACAAGACAGAGGTTATTTTTGTCACTGGAGATTGAACCCTGCAGTGCTTTACCGCTCAGCTACAGCCCCACATCTTTGTATTTTTATTATTTTGAGGCACAAACTAGCTGTTTCCCAGCCTGGCATCAAACTTGGAATCCTCCTGCCTCAGCCCCTGGAGTTGCTGGGATCATAGATGGGTCACTGCATCTGGCAAACAAGTTTGAAAATCAATGGGGTAAAGTTTATTAATCATTTTCCGTTCACTGCTGATTGTGTCTTTAGCCTTTTCATCAGTCTTGAAATACAAAGATGTCACCTGTAATTGACCATCTTGGAGCCTAAGCACTGAACAGAGTTCTCCTTGCGTTCAGCAACTTACCTGGGTGATTCGCATTTGAAACTTCCTCCTCTGAGAACCAAGGTGCAGCTTCTTCTTGCAACTTCCAGAAGATTTCTGGTTCGAAAATGCAGTACCCTGTTGACAGAGAACAACTGAGGGCTTGGATCAAATACAGGAGCATTTTGGTTTCCAAAAGTGGAAGGAGATTCAGCTTCAGGAGCAGCACCCTGAAGGAGCTCCTTTGAATTACCACTGGGAAGTGACAACAAAACATTCTCTGTGGTCTTCATCAGGTTCACCTCCTTCAAACTCCTGAATGAAATTCTAAACAACAGGAAACTACAGCTGTTCACACCTGTCAGAAAGGAAAAAGGAAATGCTTCTCCAGGGAGCTGCAAGGGCACGTGAGGCTTATCTGCTCACCCACGGAGACAAGGTGGCTGTAGTTCTCCAGCATGACATCTCTGTACAGATTCCTCTCAGCAGGGCCCATGTGCTGCCACTCCTCCCGAGTGAGATCCACAGTCACGTCCTTGAATGACACTGAGGCCTGTAACAGCACATTTTGTTTAATGTGTAAGGTCCAGAATTAGAAATCGATATAGAAAACATCCATGAAAATAATTCTTGCTCTGTTTACTACAGACATTTACAAGCAGGGACGGGAAGCTGTGGCTTAGTGTTTGGAGCACTTGCCTGGTACACAAGAGGAGCAGGGTTCAAAGCCCAGCACCAAACACACAACTAAGTGTCAGAGAAACAAAGTCCAGATGAAGAAATAAATAAATTTGATTTTTTCTCCCTTTGATACAAAAAAATAAAGAATTAAACAGAAATGAATATAAATAAAGTCTATTTTGGATCTACTACTCTTGTTTTTGGGATTGAGAATTAAATCCAGAGGTGCTTTACCACTGAGTCACATCCCCAACCCTTTTTCTTTTTTACTTCGAGACAGAGTCTCATTATTTTACTTAGGGCCTTCATAAGTGGCTGAGGCCGGCCATGAACTTCCTACAGTCCTGCATCAGCCTCCCTCACTGGGATGATAGGCATGTGCAATCACATGGAGGTGGACCTAAAACTATGAAGGTACTCAATTAATAAAATCCTTTATAACAATTTTTTGTGTACTTTACCCAAGAACAGTAACAAAGATGGCTTGAGGATATCTTAGGAATTGGCAAGAAGACAACCATCTAGGGATTGAGTGTAAATAAAAACTCCTTAGAGAACAGAAGGGGGTGCCTGCTTAAATGGGTGTGGAGGGGGCTAGGAAGTTGTTTCACTGTGTTCAGCTGCCCAAGCACTCAGAGGCTGCTGCAGCTGTGCTCCCAGGAGACCTTGGCATCAGCCACATGGTCCTGGTTCTGCATGACTGCAGTTATGTTGGAACCAGGGGGTTATAGAGGCTTCCATCAAGATTTCAAAGGAAAGTCTAGAAAGCCAGGCAAAGCACAGCAGGGGACTCCAGTCCCCGTGGGAAAGTCCCTCAGAGGGCACTGCATGAGGATGTGAGAAGGAAGTCAAAGCTTTGTGGAGATTCTTAATACAGAGATGCCATGAATGTGGAACACCTGAGTAAAGCTGCAGGAATTGAGCTCACACAAGACAAGAGAGAGGCCATGGGTGTTGTACCCAGTAGGGTCATAGGGGTGGGGTGATGTAAGCCCTTCGGAGAGATCATCAGGATGCCATGTGTCCCAGAGGCAGGACATGGAGCTACAGAACTTGTTGCCCAGGTAGATTTTGGTCTTGTTTTGGTCCCATCCCTTCATTCTATTTTTGGTACTGGGGATTGAACCCAGGGGTGCTTAACCACTGAGCCATATCCACAATCCTTTTATATTTCCAATGTTACTTAGGGGCTCAGTAAGTTGCTGAGGCTGCTCTCAAATTTGCGATCCCCCTGTCTCAGCTTCCCGAGCTGCTGGGATTAAAGGCATGTGCCACCATGCCAGACTCTGTCCTTTCTTTAAATGTCCCTATTTCTCCTTTGTGGAAGGAGAATGATTGCCCTGTTTCTTTACATATTGCATATGTGTAACTTACTTTTTGTTTTCAATCTCAGAGCTAAGAGTTTGCCTTGAGTCTTAGATGACGTTTTGGATTTCGACTTTTGGGGAATGCTGTAACTGTTCAGACTATGAGGACTCTTTGAAACAGAGTAAATATATTTTGAATTGTGAGATGGGATCTGCTTTGAGGGGTCAGGGGAAGAACTTTATGGTTTAGCTATAACATGCCCCCAAGCTCATGTGTGAGACATCACAAGAACATCAAGAGGCGAACAGATGATAAGTGGTGCACTATGAGTGGATTGGTCCGATGATATGGATTAACTGGGTGGTAACTGTATGTAGGTAGGGCGTGGCTGCAGGCAGCATTCCATCCAGGGTGTGCTTTGGATTTATATTCTGTGAGCAGAGATTTCCCTGATTCCTGATGCCTTCTCTGGAGCTGCTTTCTTCTCCATGCCCTTCTGCCTCATCGCATGCTCAAAGTCATAGAGTTAGTCAACAGTGTCCACAATAAACTTCTCCCTCTATTAAACGCACTCAGAAGCAAACACAAAATTCTAAAACTCATGGGATGCAGCTCATGCAGTACTTAGCATAAAATTTAAATTTATAGCTCCAATACCTATATTAAAAAAGATTTTAACCAGGTCTAGTGGAGCACACCTGTAATTCCTGAGACTTGGGGAGGCTGAGGTGGGAGGAATGAAGTTCAAGGAAGCCTCAACAATTTATTGAGAGCACCAGCAACTTAGTGAGACCTGGAGATGTAGCCCGAAGTTAAAGCACCCCTGGGTTTAATGTCCAGAACCAAAAAAAGAGAAAAGGACTTCAAATCCATAACCTAACCATCCAACTTCAGGAACTAAATGAAGATGAGAACATTACTACCAATGTTAAAGAAATAAAAAGAGCAATAACAGAGTACAATGAACAACTATGCACCAACAAATAACAAACCCGAAAAAGACAAACTCCTGGATACAAATAGGATCAAAACTGACTCTTAAAGAAAATCTGAAGGGATGTATGAATAAAATTCCCCAACAAAGAAAGCCCAATGAGCTGGCTTTAGTGGTGAATTCTATCACTTTTATGGAGGAATATACACTGGTTAACCTCTAATTTTTTCAAACTTCACTTTCTTCTTCTTTTCCCTGATAGATAGCAGGGGTGGGGGTGGGGGGGAGAGGCAATCAATTGTATTTATTTTTTCATCTGGTTTTGTTTCTCTGACTCCTAATTGACCTAGTTGTGCATCTGGTACTGGAGTCTGAACCCAGGTCCTTATGCATGCCAGTAAAGCACTCCAACCACTGAGCCACTGCTCCAGCCCCCAAAATTCACTTCTTCATTCAATTCAAATGTTAACTTGTACCAAAGTCAGACAAAACACAAAAAACCTATGGATCAATGTAGGTGCCTAAGACCTCAATGAAATACTAGCAACAGATGGTCCCCAACTTATGCTGGTTTGACTCATATATGAGGTTTTAATTTTGCAGTGGTAAAAAGACGTATTTAGTAGAAATCATACTTTATTATGAAACTGTGATTGTGTTAGTTTATTTTGCCCAAGGTGTACCTTCTGAGCATAGTCACTAAAGGGACACAAAATATGTTTTGACTTACGATATTTTCCATTCAGTGGCTCAAATGGACCATAATCCCACATTAAATCAAGAAGCATCTGTGCTGTCTACACCATGACCAAGTACAATTTACTATATCAATTCAAGGTAGTTCACCATAAGAAAATCAACAAAATACATCACCTTAATAGAATGAAGGGAACTTGAGCAACTTTTTTTAAACGAGAGAGAAGGAGAGAATAATTTTATTTATTAGTCCATCTGGCCTTTGTATGCCCATCACTTAGTTGTGTATGAGTTGCTGGGATTTGAACCCAGGACCTCACGCATGCCTGTAAAACACTGCACGTGGTGAGCGTCCGCTGCAGCCCTGAACATGAGCATCTTAATGTGGATAAAGCATCTGACAAAATCGAACATCCCTTCAACATAAAAACATTCAACAAGGAACAGAAATTTTCCCAATAAAAAGCATTTATGAAAACACTACAGCTAACATCATACATAAGGCTAAAAGAAAGGTAGATGTCCTTCAATGCTACAAGGTAAGGATGCCTGCTCACATCATTTCTATTTCTATTTTACAGGAAGTTCTTCTACCTGGAGTAAACAGAGAAGAAAACAAAGGCAACCAAATTGGAAAAGCAGATGTCCCTCTTTTCATACACCACATGACTAGTACATACATGCAGCCTCTTCTCATACATGACCAGTACATACATGCAGGGATTCAGCTTGATCTGACCACAGCCATCTTGAGTTGTAACCACAATGATAGCCAGAAAGTTACTTTAGTTTGTTTTATCAACATACTATAAATAAATAAAACCTTGAGTGCTATGTGGAGCTTTCTAGCCACTAGGGTCCCTACGGTGCCAGGATTATCTTGGGCATGGCAGAGGCATGGCTAAATGACACTTGCTAGGACAGGCACATACATAGAAGAGCAGAGATAAGTTCAGAGGACTCTGCAGGGACCGAGCATATGATAAAACACCTGCACCCAAGGGTTTTAAGAAACTGATAAGAGTAGTTTCATGGCCAGAATAAAAATCGAACACTACAAAATGTCCCTTAAGAATGCTACTGCTTTCATGCTGGAGCGGTGGCTCAGTGGTTGCAGCACATGCCTGGCATGGACGAGGACCTGGGTCTGAACCCGAGAATCAACACATACACACAATTAAGTGTTGGAGAAAAAAGGGCCAGATGAAAACAAGAAGAGAAAAAGAAAGAGAAGAATGGTATCACTCACTCTCTTCCATATACAACCCAGGGGCACAATTAACTGTGTATCACATACCTGTTCATGTTACAATTTCTGACTACAGAAGTATAGAGGTGGTGGGCTGGAGTGGTAGCTCTGTGGCTATGGCATTTGCCTGGCATGCGCAAGGACAAGGGTTTGATTCCCAACACTACATACAAAAGAAAGGGTCGGACCAATGAAAACCAGACAAAAACTAAATAAAAACTTTTATTCTTTCTCTGAGACTGTCTCTTTCCCTGTAAAACAGAAACAAAGAAAAAGAAAGAAAGATGATAGATAGATGGAGGTGGATGCTTTGACTAAGGGATAGGCCACAGCCTCAGACTAAAGAGGGAATCTGATTACACAGCAATTAGAAACAATGATATTGCAGCCTTCGAAGGTAAATGGATGGCTATGGAAGAGATCATAATGAGTAAAATCAGCTTAACCCAGAGATCTAAGGGTCGATTGTCTCCACTCATCTGTGGAGGTGGGGACTAGACCCTGGACAATGAGAAAGTTGGTCTAGTAGTATGAGTTAAATCCAGATAAGATGTAATGCTTTACAATCTAATACTTTTTTTAGAGTTATAGTGGGAAGGGGAAGGGAGGGATAAGGGAGGGTAATTGGTGGGGGCACTCCTGAGGATAAATGCAATATCCAGAATATATACACATTTTATATTATTTTGTTAAAATCTTGTAAGGTTGCTCAAAAATAAAATAAAAAAATAAAAAAAAACTTAAAAAAAAAGAGGGAATCTGGCCCTCTGGATGCACAGGAGTTGACACAGAAGTGCTAAAGTAGGGTGGAGCAGAGCTGAGCAATAGGACCGTCCCTGAAACAGAAGGACTCCGTGGGGGGAGGGGAGTCCCAAGCAATGCGAGCTGTGCCCTCACCTCTGGACCCTTGTTTCACTCACATACACCCACAGACACAGTGAGCTGTCCAATGCATGGGAGGCTGGCAGATGGATTCTACTGGCCCTTTGCCACCATTAGGAACATAATAAACATGCTTTAACCTGTGTACAAACCACTACTGACATTGTAGAAGCCCTCTCTAGCAAGACAGCCAGCCACACTGCTACCATCAAAGGCCGTGAGAGGTCATGAGATCTATGGATACCCGTGCCACAGTGACTGTGGACCCATTTCATAGGACATGCTATTCAGGATTGGGCACACTTCAGGCAGCCACATAACCCTCAGGCAAGAGGATGAGTAGAGGAAAAGAACGGCTTCTGACAACAACAGGGCCTTATTAGGCGAACCCACCTTGGCTTGCTGCACTGAAGACCTTGGGAAGCCTTAACAAATTTCAGCACCCACATGGCTGGCAGGCCTGCTCCGTTAAGCACCTGGGGGCCCAGCCCCAAGCCCTGTCTACAGCATGTTGTATAGTCAGATGGTATACTGCCAGAGTTGAACAGACAGACCTGCTGGTTTGTATGCCAACAACGTCAAATCCAGGGGAGGGGGCCACTCAGTGGGTGCTCAAGTGGACTGTTCCCCCTACATGGCTTGGCTTCCTCCTGCCACAATGTGAGGAATCTCCAGTCTGTCTATATCGGTGCCTCTTCGTTGTGTAAGGCTCCGTGATCACTCCTGGACTCTGTCCCACTGGTTCACACTTGCGATAGACTCCACAGCACTGGCTCCCAGCAGCGGCTGACGTGTCTAACAGAAACAACGTCACCACTACTGCCTTGCAGAATGGTGCAGATTTCCCTTCACAAGTGCCCACTAACCATTAGTTTTTCCCTGTTGTTCTGGATTTCTATCGATCCTATTGTCGCCCTGTTGGAGGAGGCTTTTGAAATCAACGTTTTCCACAATGAGCTCATCTGCAGTAGGGGCACAAGGTCTCAGCGTTTGTGCAGAATACCTCAGGGGTCTCTCTTCTCCAAGGGCAGCATCAGAAGGCTCCAGATAAGTATCCATCAGCTGCAC
>PVKS010017630.1:0-41638 GCA_004027875.1 Aplodontia rufa
GAAAGAGTGAAAAGAAAGCTCTATACTTAACACACTTACAAATCTCATGTATGAAAGACTTTTTTCCAGAACATATAAAAATCTGTATCCTGAACATATAAATAACCCTCAAAACTCAATAACAAAATCTCTGCAAACAATGCAATTAAAAGCACAGATAAAAGATTTGAAAAGACGTTTTACAAAAGAAACGACAAAAAAATCCTTGAAAAGATGTCCAGCGTCGTTAGCCATCACGGAGATGTGAGTAACCATTTCACCAGACGAGCTCACGTTAGAGATGGAGGAGGGAGTGGAGCAACTGGAGCTCTTGTTGTTGAAAATTGCCTTGGAAAACTCTTTGGCAGGGTTTGAGTATTTAAATTAAATCTGTCCTTCCTCCATGACTCAGCATTCCACTCCTCCATGACTCAGCATTCCACTCCTCCATGACTCAGCATTCCACTGCTAGATGTTAACTCAAGAAAAATGAAAACATACCACCATAAAAAGCCTTGTCAGAGAATGTGTTAGCTTCCTTCACAGCATCTAACCCTCAGAGACAACCCAAAGGTCCATCAACAGGAAATCGCAAGAACAAATTGTAACATATGATACACTGGAATCACACTCGGTACTAAAAAGAACACCTGCAATGATATAAAAGAATCTCACAAACGTGGTGAGCCTAAGACGGGAGACCCAAGGGTAGACACTGTCTGATTCCAAACTTGTTGAGTTCTATGGTAGCCCAATTAATCAATGGCAATAGAATAGCAGGTGAGAATATGAGTCGACTAGAAAGGGGCAATGGGAAATTTCTGGGGTGATAGCAGTGTTTTGTATCTTGACTGGGTGTTAGCTACACAGGTGTGTAATCTGTTTTGCCAAAACTTGTTGAGTTGCATCCTTTTAATCTGTACCTTTGGCTATATATAAAATAAACCTTAAAAAGAATAACTGTGGACTCTTAGCAGCTACCTTCTCTCTCTTGCTCACCTCCTTCATATTGGACTTTTGTAGCTGTTGCTGGTGGTGGTCTTTTGTCCTGACAAAGAAACTCTTTTAAGAATCAACACTGGGGCTGGAGCGGTGGCTCGGCGGTTATGCTGCTTGCCTGGAATGCACAAGTACACGGGTTCAAACCCCAGCACCTACGTACACAACTAAGTGTCAGAGCAACGAAAGCCATGTGAAAAACTCAATAAAAATTGATCCTCTCTGTCTCTCTGTTTCACTGTTCTTCTTTCTTAAAAAAAAAAAATCAACATTGTCAAATTGGGCATTGTGGTATGCAGAGCAGTTTTTGTGGAAACCAGCTCCCTTTCATTCTGGACACGTCTCATGCTGCACAGAAGCAGCAAAGTGACCTGAGAGCTCCACTGCCGTCAGAGCAGGTGACAAAGCCAGCCAAGGGCTAAAGCTCTGGGTTCGGGAAGATGGGGGTTCAAAACCTGGCTCCAGCCTTCCCCACTGGGACCCACTGCCACAGGCTTGTTCACCTCCTACTCGCAACTCATCTCCCAGTCTCACCTCTACCCTTATCTCCCTAGAAGGGGGCAGCTTCTCAGGTTCCAGTCTCGCACAAATGAGATGCAGCTCTTTCTTTTATGTATCATTGATATGTGGTTTATTTCAGGAAGCTCAAGGCCTCCAGTGGAAAGGCAAGAGGCTTAGAAGCCATTCACGGCTCAGGTGAATTGCGCCCGTGTCAACTGGGTGTTGGGTGTCAGGTCTGTGACAATCTGATACTCAAGGGGCACAAATTCAATACAAGAGTTTCCTGCACAGAAGATAAGCTTCCAGGATGGCCCCAGTTGTATCCCGAGCTAGACCATGTCCTCCTCTGACCCCTGTCTCCAGGACAAGACTTAGCATCTCTTCTAATTACTGTTTTTCATAGCTCAATGATCCACGTGACTTAGCAAAAGTCACCTATCTTTTCCAGCCTCGGTTGGACAGACCTGGGGGTAGAATCCCAGTGGCCCAGGACTCTCCACCCCCCACCATGTGGCCAAGATCAGAGCCCAGCTACTGGCATTTCTGTGTACTTGGCCCCCGTTGGGGTCCGGCTTTGGCATCCCTGGGAGAAGGCAGTGCATGTGCCACCCTGATTCCTGGGGCTCAGTGCTCTGTCTTCTTTCAATGATCACAGCACTCACTTTCTGCTCCTCTCTTTAGCACATCCACGGAATGGAGCGGGTTGGGGGCTGGGGGTGCACACATCCTGAAATTTGCACATCCGAGTTTAGTCATGATCTGACTGCATGACCTTGGGCCAGCTCAGATCCCTCAATTTCTGCAGGGAGGGTCTAACAACAACACCTGCTTTCCTAAGGATCGAATAAGGTAACATGTATGAGATACTTACTCAAGGACCTGGAATTCAGTAAGCACTTAAGACGTGTCAGCTATTGTTCCTACTGTATTTACTAATTACAGTAATTCTTTGTATTGTTCTCTGATGGAAGACTCTAAGTAAAATCGTGAGTCCCAAATTAGACTGTCATTTCTATGAGGGTAGAGACAGTTTTTGTATCTTTTCATCTATCTCCCTCTGTATCTAGGATGGTGCTGAGGTTTGGGGTTTAGATTCAGGACTTGCAATGCTTCTCCATAGGCCTAAGCTTATATCTATATGTGTATGTGTACCTCTATCTACACCTCTACTCGGACCTAAACCTATACCTATCCCTGTGCCTACACCCACACCATGAATAGGTGATTGGTCCTAATTACTTTTGGATTACAATGCTCTCTCCCAAAACCTTACTCTGGGGACATATTTTCTATGTGCAGATGCATATGTAGTATATACGATTGCTTCATATTACACATTCGGTTTCTTTTAAAAAACATGTTTCTTCACAGTCAACTGAGTTTAAGCCCTGTTGGGATTCTAGCTATCCTCTTCCTTTCTGAAAGAGAACAAAGGACCAGGCATTATTTCATAGATGACAAAGATTTCTTTTTTTATCCTCCCAACTAGTTGTTACAGTGCATTTGTTACTGTGATGATGGCAATCACTCCCACAGGGGACCCGGAGATCCCATGACACAAAGACAAAGACCAGCTGGATCACTGGAGGACGTGTCCTCAGGTGACCCAGACTTTTTCATCAGGAAACAAGAATGTCCTAGATGCTACAAACAACAGAAGGTGCCAAGGCTGTGCAGGGCTAAGCAATGACCTCAGTAGGTGCTCCAGGGAGAGTCCCCTCCCCCTATAGGTCCTTCCTGGGCCCCCCTAAACCCCTGCTCAGGACCTGGGACAGGCTGTTTTAGAGCCAGCCGTTAGGGAATCTGGTGGAGGGGGAGGTGGGGATCAGTGTCCTCCCGGCTTTCCCAGGGCCAGGGGACCTCTTCTTTACTCTTGAGGGTTGACATTCATTCATTCTGTTCTTCTCGCTCGAGCAGAACTCTGGACTCACAGCATCTCAGGGTTCTTCTTCCCTCCTCTCTTCCTTCCCTAGTCCAGGGAAGACTGAGCTCCTGGGCTGGGAATCCTTATATTTAAATCATCAGGGGTACTCTATGCTGAGTCCTCAAGCGTGCATTGACTCTTCCCTACTCCCCACCTGGGCAGGACCCCTGCCCAGGACCCACGCTCAGGGGGCCCTGCACACTGAAGAATCTTTTGAACCTCTCCGAGTTCACCTCTAGTGCCTGAAATGTACCCAGATCCCACCACTGCTCCTCTCTTCTAGACTTTCTGACCTTTCCTCTATGTGGGGGTCCCCCAGATACCCGAGAAGCCTGGACCTTGCACCCATAGGCTCTTCCAAAGCCCCAGTGCTGGGTTCTGGCTCCAGAAGGGCAGCCTCTAGGCAGACCACTCCTCCTGGTTGGAGCCACATTCCTCAAAACCACATGAGACCAGACCACCATGGCTGCGCCGCTGGCATGCTGATTTGGAGTGACTCAAATGGTTTCCCACACTCCTACAAAAGCATTTGCCTGGCCCGCTGCATTCCCTAGGGATGACTTTGCTCTTGTATCTTTCTTCTATTCAGTCAGTAAGCATAAAATAATAAACTACATCTAAAACAGAGGCAAGGGCTATGGGATAAAAGAAACAGGGAAAAAGACACCTGCAAATCTACCCAAATATCTTGCTCTCATTCTCACGGAAAGTAGTAGAGTGGAGAGTCTGTATTGTTTGTCAGAAGAGTTGAGTTCTAATTAGTTCTAGACCTGGCTCTGCTCTTAACTAGCTGTGTAATCTTAGGCAAACTGCTTCACCTCTCTGGGCCTGGTTCTTCATTTTTGAAGTGAGATGGATGGATGGATAGATGAAGAAGTTTACCAGGAAGACTGACGAGATAAAGGAGTGGTAGCTCTCCAAGTTCCCTAGCCCAATCTAACTACTACAAATTTCTCATTTTCCTGGCTATCTTCCTAGTCTCACCTCTTCACCTCCTGTTTTGTTTCCAATAACATTGGTGAAATAGCAAAAACAAATAAATAAATGAAATAAACTAAAAAAATAAATCACCCCAAGAGTCAGAAGATCTGATTTTTCTTGTACAATGTTTGTTGTGACCTTGGAGTAATTCAGAAACTCTCAAAGTGTTACTTTCCTTTTTAGTAAAGTGGAGGAGGTAATGCCTGTCTCCTCCTCCTGCATGCTCAGGGGCTGGGCTCTGACCACGTGGGAGACCTCTGCAGCCTTCCGCTCTTGCAGGAGGCCTTGCTTTGCAAAGCCTCCTTGGGGCTGCTCTTTTCTTCCTGCTCTCCTTTACCTGCCCGGGATTCAAAACTTGGTTGCAGCTGACTTCCTAGCCCCTGTGTGGCAAAGTATCACAGACCACCAGGTACAGCGGGAGAGCTGTGGGTGCTCCTCCCGGGTCAGGAAAGAGGACTACTTTTTTTTTTAATTTTTGTTTTAAGGCATCAAAGCCAGAAGACGCACAGTTATTACAGGCAGTCTGAAAACCAAAGCTTTATCTTTTTGAATCAGTGTGATTTTCCCACATGAACTAAGTAAGCAATGGAAAAAATTCCAGCAAAATGAGACAGAGGGAGGAAAAAGCAGACTTTGAAGCATTGGTGAGATAAATCAGATTGTCTCTGGATTCAGCACAGAACTGAAAGGTGAGGACTAAAGTCATCCTCTTGTTAAACATGCATGTTAAGTTGGTAAGGGAACGGCCACAACCCATTGCTCTTGGTTGCTTTTTAAATAATTCTTACTTCAGGGCATCATAAGGTCTTAGATCAGGAAGAAAGCTTTCAAGGGACTTCCCCTTGGCTCAGTGGTGCTCAAAGTCTGTCCTCTGGCCAGCAGCAGAGGGGCTGTGCCAGAAATGCAGGTTCTCGGACCCTGCCTCTTTGAATCAGCAGCTCTGGGGACCCAGAAATATGTGAACGGGACTTTGGGTGATTCTGATGGACCTAAACTTTGAGAAGCACAGTCCTTGCCACACCCTGGTCCTTGAGTTCACTCCCATAGAGAATCTATGGACCAAGGGGACTGTCCCAGGCCACCCTGTGCTCTCCAAGCCTTTGAGTTCCCCTAACTTTGCATCCTGTTGAGCCAGTGGAAGTTGCCCCGTGACCGCCTCCTACAGGTAATAAATTTATGTCCAATTAATCTTTGTCTCTCGGGGCTGGAGCTCAGTGGTTACGTTGCTTGCCTGGCATGCGTGAGGACGTGGGTTCGAACCCCAGCACCACGTACGCAACAAGTGTCCGAGCAACGAAAGCCACACGAAAAACTGAATAAAATTCTTTCTTTCTCACTGTACCTCCCTCTTAAAAAAAATCTTTATCTCCTTATCCCAGCTGGAAATGTCCCTGCAACCCTTCCCTTGTTCTTCAGGCCTCCACTTGAGTGTTTCTGGTGACAGGGAGCTCACTACTTCCATCTGGTTAGAAGCCAGGGTACTTTCTCACTTTAACTAGATAAATCTTGAAACTTCCGCCCACTGGTCTTGGCAGTATCCTCTAAAAGCAGTTCACAGTTACAGCTGACTCAGGATCACTAGAAATTGGGCTAATTATTCCCGTGGCAGGAGTTTGGTAAAGTGAACACAAGAAGATAAACTGGGAGGGAAGCCAATGCTTCCCAGTCTTCCTTTCAACCAAATAAAACAGCAAGATTAAGGGCTGTCCCCAGCATTGGTGAGATTATGATAAATATCAGTATTAATAACAATAGTGACAGTAATAATTACCCAAGGCTCGATTTGGAGGCAGGTCAAGAAACCATCCAAATCAAATTACATGTAAGAAAAATCTGTGTGTTCAGTGTTGGGAGCATTCTCAAACAGGAAGAAAAGCGGATGCTGCGATAAACGTTCCACCTTCTAATGGGGATAACCAAGGCGATTATAAAAGAAAGGAATCTCCTGGCAGGGCGGGGGTATTTTCTGGACGAAGCCCCAGTCCTCCTCTGACTCTGGGTATTTCCAGTGAGAAAGGACAGTGGGGAAAATGACCCTTTTCCTGGTCAACCTTAACCAGGATGCTTTGAGTTAAGCATACCTGTTTGGCCAGATTTTACTAGTGGTGGTCTTTCCTGCTGGTTTCTGGCAAGCATTTGGTTGCAGTTGGGTGACAGCTTGATGTCCCCTGCATGGAGGTGCAGCGCGTGCGGGGTGCAGCTGGGTGGGCTGTCTCAGCCTCCCCACCCTCTCTGTGCAGGCTTGGGCTCTTCTCATTCAAGCATTCTTCCCCTTTAGGACCGAAAGCCCCTGCCAGCACTGCCAGGGCACTCACAAACAACTTTTCCTCCCCCAATTTGAACCTGGAGAGTGTTTACTTCCTGTCAAGCCCTGGGGACCTGCTGATTTCCCCCATTACTGCAAATTGCAGCTCTTGGGCGCTGTGCATTTGTTATTAAGATGCAATCAGCGAGCCCAACTGATTAACAGCCTCACCCTGAGCCCCCAGCCCTCACACCTGACATGGGAGGCAACCGCCATTGAAAACAGAGTGCCTGTCACTGCTGCGGGGTGCCTGGGGCGAGGGGCGCTGCTGGGGGCCAGCACAGCAGCACCAGGCAGGATCCCCGGGGTGCTGGCTCCTCTGGATCCTGGGAGAAGAAATTTCGTGTCTCTCAAATTTCTGGGAATTGTGGTGGCCCTGTGACAGGACTCCAGAGTAGTGACTGCTGATGGCTGCGATGGTCTCCCAGTGAGGCAGAGGCCAGGCTGAGCCAGGCCTTCTGGACGAATAGGCACGGAGCATCTCTTAAGGCTGAGTGGCAGGCTGATGAGCCCACAGGTGATGGCCTGCCCAGAGTCACATGTCAATCAGCACACTCCAAACAGCGGCCTTTTCTGCCACAGGGACTGCCCACCCCGCTCCCACCAAGGACCCCTTCCCTGTTGAATCTGTCCAGTCCCTGCTTGGAGCCAGCAGCAGGCACCCAATCCCATGAGTGTGCCCCTCCAGGGCTCCTGAGAGGACACAGACCCAGCTGCAGGATCGAGGATCACTTCCTTGTATTTTATTTTAATTTTTGCAGTGTTGGGGATTGAACCTGAGGCCTTGTGCATGCTAGGCAAAGACTCTACCACTGAGCAACACAACCCCAGCCCAAAAGCTCACTTCCCTTCCGAAAGGACAACTGTGACCCTTTTCCTTCTTTCAATTGTCGCCATTCTCATTAAAGTGTCTGAGCTCTTACCCTCTGTGAAACTCTCTGGGCTGTTTTGTGAACAGCTCGGGAAGATCCCAGACACAGAAACCTCACTAAGAAGTGGAAGGGTGAATGGGGACCTGGCAGCAGCCCCATGGTGTGAATGTGGTGACCTGGAGCCAGGCTGCGGCTCTGGTGCACCTCCCTGCCATCTCCAAGACCCACGCCGGGTCCCATCTCCGGGAAGCAGGCCTCGTGGCCTCTGATTCTCATTAGATCTAATGCGTGTGTTTAAGAAGGAAACCAGCGTGTAGAAAGGAAAGGAGAAAGGGAGGTGGGGCTTTTGTAGGGCTAGAGTGCTCAGGCTGGAAGAGGAGCAGCAATCCCAAGTTCAAACCCTGCCTTCCCACCTGTTATCTGAACCTGTTTCCCCAACTCTAAGCAGAGATAATAAACCGGTTTCATAGGCTCATTACAAAAACAGAAACAGCCCACAAAGAGGACATACAAATTACGTGGGGTTTGCTTTTGCTCTCATTTTTTTCTATTTAGTGAAGCCAGTGATTAAGGGTATGATTTTTAAAAAATACATTTTCAGCATCATTTAAAGACTCAGATGATCCTTCTGGGGAACAGAAAGGACTGTGATGGACTTGTCCTTACAGGGAGAAAAACTCAAATGCGAGATTGAAGGACGTGTGTAGCCTCAAGTATGCGTATCAGAAAAGAAAAAACCCTGAAAAATAATGATGTGAGATTCTTAGGACGATGCTGGGAAAATAAAGCACAGAGATAAAAGTGTAATGACATAGATGGGAGATGTACAAGACAGAAAATTAACAAAATCAAAAGCTGGTTTAAAAAAATAATGGAATTTATAAACTGAAGATGCATATGTGCAAGAGGAAAGGAGCATAAATTATCACATTTAAGAACCAAAAAAGGAGATTATTAGCAGATTCTGCTTGCATTGAAAACTGAGATGCCATCATTATATTAATATATTTGATAGTTTATAAAAATAGATCATATGAAAATTAATAGAAGTAGAAATTCTGAATAGCTCAATAGCTACTAAAATTGAATCTGTTATAAACAGTTTTTTTCTTACAACTCTGGGCCCAGATGATTCCACCAATGAATTTTTCCAAATTTGAATAACTGAATCACAACTGATCGTGTACAGTTCTTCCAGACATTTAAAAACTTATGTTTAGATATAATTCAAAATAAAGCCAAGGACATTACGGAAAAATGACAGGCAGATCTCTTTCACAACGGTAAATTTTAAATTCTATAGCAAAATATTGACGAATCAAATGCAGTGATAAACAAAAAGAACAAATCCCAACCGATTTAGGTAAATTCCAGAGATATAGGATTGACTTGATAATTGAAAGCCAACAATTTCATCATATTAGCAAAATACAGGAAGAAACCATATGACCATCATAATAGATGTAGAAAGGGCGGCTGAGAACCTTGAGTAGGAATTCTTGGAAAAATCCTTACTTACCAAAATGAGAATGGAAAACATTGCCATCATCCCATAGAAAGCATCTGTGAAGAAATCTACTGTGGCTAGGCATGTTGGCTCATGCCTGTAATTCCAGCAACTCAGGAGGCTGAGGCAGGAGGATTGCAAGTTTGAGGCCAGCCTCAGCAATTTAGTGAGACCCTGTACTCAAATAAAAAAATAAAAAGTTCTGGGGGTGTGGCTCAGCAGTAAGGTATCCCTGGGTTCAATCCTACTACTGAAAAACCAACCAACCAAAAAACAAAAGTCTGCTGGGGTCATCTTGCTTACATGTAAAATGTGAAAGCCATCCCTTAGGATTTGGAATCAGAAAAGATTTTTGGATAACTTTTCTTCAGTGTGATACTAGAGTTTCTAGCAAGAAAATTATAAAAACCATGAGGTCACAAAAGGAAGAAACAATACTACCCATATTTATAGACAACATGATTATGGTTTTAAAAAAAGAAGAGTATACAGAAAAACACCTGATTTCACTAAGTATATTCATGAGGTCATTGAATACGATGGCAATGTGAAAAAAATCAGTTGGTCCCATAGAGGAGCAAAAATTATAAAGGAAACAAAATGCATGCATTCCCATAAATTAAATGTTGAGAGTAAACTTAATGAAAATAGTGGGAGAAGATATTAGAAAGAAATTAAAAGAAAGTCTAGTTAATAGAGGAGGACTATATTCATGGATTACAGACTCAATATTATAAAGAAGCTAACTGATCTAAATGGTGTGAATTTAGGATATTTTTTTTCTTTTTGGGAGAGTGACAGGATAATTATAAAATTGATATGGAAATGCAAAGATAATAGACAGGTCTTCCTTGAATAAGAACAATAAAATTAGAGGGCTTCTAATATCCATGAGATTAGAAAGCTTCAGTGATTATTCATAGAAAATATAAATATTAATCAATGTAGTAGAAAGAAGTATTAAAAACAAACCCGTTCATACAAAGTTACTTGATTTATGACAAAGTTAATAGGACAGCATTTTGGTTAAAAGACAGCCTTTTCCATAATGATCTGAGTCAATTAAATATCCATATGGGAAAAGTATCTTGATTCCTGACTCATGTTCTTAAAAATTAGGTTCCAGGAAAATCGTAAGTGAAATGTGAAAGCTACAATAATTTAGGTTCAGGATACAAAATAGGAGTCTGCCTTCATGATGGTAAGGTAACACGGATTTCCACTAAGCGAGGACAAATTTAAGCGTGTGATAGAACAGGGGAGTCTGTCCAGAGGAGGAGCTCAAGAGACTGAAGACCTGCCAGAGCGTAGAAAAGACATTGGCCACACATCTATCCTATAAAGATCCGTCTGGAGTGGCGAAGGAAGCCCTTTGCTAACTTTGCAAGTGGCCAAAGTATTGTGCAGGTTCCGGAGCCCCCACCCTAGACTGGGTGGCTCAATTCAACAGGCCTTTGCTTTTCTCCCTAAGAACCCGGAAATGGGCAGAGACTGGTGTGGCTTCAACTGCTGAGTAGAATCGCCAGGGAGCCAGGTCAGAGTGGGTCTTCTGTCTGTTTGCTCTGACATCCTCAGTGGCTTTCTGTCCTTCACCCTGGCTATCTGTGGCTGCAAAGCAGCTATAGCAGCTCAGGGAATCAGCTTTGTAGGGTACAGAAACCAGGGGAAGAGGCGATGGAGCTCACCTGAGTCCCTTACCTGTCTCTTATCAGGAGGGAGAACTTTCCCCACTCCTATCTCCAACAGAGGTGTCCTGGTGTCTTCTTGGCTCGAACCAAGTGACACTTACATGTCTAGATGCAAGGGACACTGGAAAGTCAGTATCCGAAAGTTCAGAGTGGGTTTTGTGTGGCCAACCCACAGTGCCAAAAGACAGTTGTTCCAAATCACAAACAGAAGCAAGGATGTTGTATAATCCACCCTCTGCCCTGGATAATCCAGAGTGGCGTTTACCTGTTCCACTTGTCTTTCTCTGGGGACAGACACATACCTGACTCATCTTCCCCATGCAGCTTTTGAAATGATTTGCTTGGTTTTTCTGTGTTTGCAGTCAAAACGAGCTTTTCCTTTGGTAAATAAAACGATTTCCTAATAAAACTGCCAAATTATTTCATTGAGCTGTGACTTTAGACTCCCCTCGCTGCTACTTATTTGAACACCAGAGTCAATTCCCCCAGTGTCACTCTAGACAATTTGGTGGTAAGGGAAAGAGGCCTCCTCTCAATCAGGATCTGATTAATACAGGTGCATATGCAAATTGCTGTCTTTCTAAAAATCAGAACGAGATAAATCACGCTTACAACTACTCCGACAGCAACTGTTCGCTTTCTAAATCTCTTACTGTCTACTTCCCAGACACTTCCTGTGCGGCGGTTATTTTTTGAGATTGCTATTTCTTCTTCTTTTCTTATTTCTGTGCTTCTCTGACACTCGTCTATGGGCAAAATATGAACGCAGCTGAGAACAATGTCAGATTGCAGAAGGTTCATGCTGGTGCTAAAGCTGTTCACAGTACACACCCTGATCTGATCACCGCACTCCCCATGGACAATAAATACTCCTTTATACATGAGATGTTTTTCTGACCTAGTTCCTGTGTAGCTGTTAGGTGGGTATTTCCAGTTCTCTTTTGTAATGCCTTTAAACAAATACAGCAAGCTAGAATTCTGAACGGTGCTTCCCAGCACCGTGCTCAGGGGCTAACTGGCCAGTTGTTTCAGGCCTTGGGTCTAGATGTGTAGAAATAGACTTCATTGAAAAGTGCTGCTCTCTGGGGATTCTTTCAGTCGACATATCCCCATGGCCCTGCTTAAAACTCTCAGGACGTCAAAGGTGTGACGTAGAGGAAAACCAAAGGCTTGAGGGCACACCCGGGAGAGTAGGCACGGTCTGGAAAATGCAGGATATGCTAATAAAGAGAGAGAAGGCCAAGGGAGAACCTGATCCTGGGGTTTTAGTGCACAGAGGGGAGAGAAAGCAGGACTCTGTAGCTACAGTCAGAGCCTGAGGGATGGGCATGCTGGCAGACACCAGCCTGTGCCTCGTCAAATACTCCCCAAAGGCCAAGGCCAGGAACAGGCTGGAGATGGTGGCCAAGTAAAGACCCAGCAAGCCTGCAAAAGTGTTTCTCAGGCCCAGTTTAACTGGAGCCCTAAGTTTTTGACTTTGTTGTTGCAAATAATGTGTGTGTGTGTGTGCGTGTGTTTTGAAATTCATTTTGAATTTTTAAAAATGGCTTTATTGAGATGTAATTCATGTGCTGCTATAGTTTGGATCAGAATGTCCCTCAAAGGTCCCTGTGTTAAAGGACTGCACCCAGCCTTTGGCACTATTGGGAGATGGTAGAACCTTTAAGACGCGGGGCCTAGGGGTTGGGGATTAGCTCAGCGGCAGAGCGCTGCAACAGCATGCGCAAGACCCCATGTTTGGTCCTCAGCCCTAAAAAAAGAAGAAGAAGAAGAAGAAGAAGAAGAGGTGGGGCCTAGGCCTAGTGGGAGGGCTTGGGTCATTGGGAGCGTGACCTTGTAGTGGCCAGTGGGACCCCTGTCTCTTCCTCTCCGATTCCCGTCTGACCATGAGGGGAAAGGCTTCCTCCACCACATACTCCTGCCACGATGTGCTACCTCACCCTGGGCTGCGAACCAATGGGACCAACCAGTCGTGGGCCAGAAGCTCCAAAATTGTGAGCCAAACAAACGTTTTCTCTTTATAGGCTTGTTGTCTCTGGTACTTTGTTACAGGAATGGAAAGCTGACTAACACATACCATATAATTCGCCAACTTGCTTTGAACAATTCAATGGGTTTGGTATATCACATTACTAACCTTTTAAAAATTATGGTTAAATATATGTAACATAAAATTCACCATTTTGCCAATATTTTAAGCTGTATTATATTTTTCATTGGCACATAATAAATGTATAAATATTATGAGATTCAATGTGATATTTCTATAAATATATACAATGTATGTTGATTAAAGTAGGGTAGTTAGCTTATCTCAAACATTTATGATTTCTTCATAGTACATTCAAAATCCTGTGTCTTCTAGCTATTTTGAAATATATAATATAATACTAATATATTCACTGTAGTCACCCTACTGTGCCATAAAATACCAGAATTTGCTTCTCCTGACTATAAATTTGTACCCCATTGGTCATTCTTTCCCGAAGTTTTTAACCAATTTTAAGCGTACAATTTAGTGGAATTACATTCACAGTGCTGTACAACCATCAATCACCACAACCTATTTCCAGAATTTTTTGTTACCTGAACAGTATCTTCTTCTTTTTTAAATCCTTACTTAGTTTGTCATCTGGTCTTCCTTGCTCTGACGCTTCGTTGTGTACGTGGTGCTGGGGTTTGAACTCGGGTCCTTGTGCATGCCAGGCAAGCTCCGACAATATTTTTCTTGACTTTGCAAAGTGCCTTCTTTGAGTGGGAACACTGGAAAAGGTGTCAACACGTGATTTAGGGCTTTTGTAACCCAGGGCCACATGTGCTCTTTTGTGAAACAGGTGTGGCTGGAAGCCAGCCCATGCGCCCTTTGGCCAGGCACCTGTCCTGGTGCCTACAACACAGTTGTTTGCTGCAGCCCTGCCACCAGAGCAAGGAGCCAGCGCCCAGGCTTGTCACTCAAGTGGCAGCAGAGGGGAGAAGGAGGGATTTACTAGTTGAGCCTGGCCCTGTGCTAGCTCCCACGTCCCTCCTGGAAAGGTCACTCCATGCTTTCACTATGCCCAGGGCACAGAGGGACTCAACGGGCTGGAAAGCGTTTCAGGGCTCCCTCAGCTCTGTCGGGAACTTGGAGATCCATGGAGCTGCCCAGTGCAGAGAGAGGGAAGAAAGACAAAAGGAAAGAGGAAGGCCGCACTCCCAGCTAGGCAGATCTGCCCCTTCCCCCTTGAACTAGCTTCCTGGGGCTGCCACTACCGATTACAACCAGAAGTTTATTGTCTCACAGTATTAGAAGCCAGAAATCCAGGTGTTGGCCAGTACACACTCCCTAAAATGCTTGAGGGGAAAATTCTTCCTTGCTTCCTCTAGCTTTTGGTGACTCTGTCACCCAAACACTGCCTCAGCCTTCACAGACTTCTCTTCTGTATGTGTCTCTTACTGGATCTGGGGGCGCTCACTTCCCATCTCAAGATCTATAACTCAGTTACATAGGATGACCCTCTTCTCAAGTAAGACTATTGAGTTAGAAATGAGGTGTCCCCAATACTCCTGTGAATGCAGGTATGTTCTGCAGTGGAATGATTAGATCCTGAGAGCTAGAACCTAACAGTGGATCAGTCTACTTGATGGATTAATAATTTGGAAGAGGTAATTGGATTGTAACTGTAGACAGGAGGGGGTGGCTGGAGGAGGGGTCAGGGGATGTGATCTGGAAGGGTTCATCTGTGGCCTCTTCCCACCCCGTTCTCTGCTTTCCAGCTATAATGAGCTGAGCAGCTGTCCTCCACCATAATTCTCTGCCTCACCTTGAACCCAAGGTGATGGAGCTGCTTGACCATGGACAGAGACCATTGAAACCACAAGGCCCCAAACACCCTTTTCCTGTTCTAAGTTGTTCTTGTGGGGTATTTTGATAACAGCAATGAAAAGCTGATGAACAGCTGTGTTCCCAGGTCTAGGGTTTAGGACGTGGACACATTCTGTGACACTAGTACGTGCCTTTGGCTGACAGCAGGGGAGAATGAACCCCTTCTTCCTCTCAGAGGTGAACCCTAGTTCCATGTCACTCCTATAAGCTGCAGGCCAGGGCTGGTGCTGAATCTGCCATTTCTGAGGATGTGACCCATTTAGGTCTAGGTCACGTGACACCTCCCCACATTAGGAGGTTGGCTTCCTGGTGGGTGTGCTCCTGTGTGAGGCCATGGCACCTCAGAGGGAGACTCCAGATACTCTGGGTAGCGGTGGGGGATGTTGGGGGCATTAGAGGTTGCCTGACCTTGAGCAGAGAGTGTGACTGGTTACCCACTGACAGCTGAGATGCTGGGGGAGAAATTGCCTTCCTTTTTCAGCAGAGCTTCTATCCTTCAGAGCTTCGTGGCAGTCAAGGCTGGGCTGCCTCCCTGGATTCCAGGTGGTTCTTCTGCCCTCCACTCCTGTATGTGTGTGACATGGAGTTTGCCTTGGAGCTTGAAGTGCTGCAGGGCTGAAGGAGGTGGAGGAGAAGGAGGAGGAGGGTGGAGGAGGAGGAGACAGAGGAGGAGGAGGAAAGTGGAAGAGCAGGGTGGAGGAGATAGAGGAGGAGGGTGGAGGAGATAGAGGAGGAGAAGGGTGGAGCACTAGGAGGAGGAGGAGGGTGGAGCCTCAGGAGGACGAGTAGGGTGGAGGAAAATGAGATAGAGGAGGAGGAGGGTGGAGCACCAGGAGGAGGAGGAGGAGGGTGGAGGAGGAAGAAGAAGACAAGGAAGAGGGTGAAAGAGGAGGAGGTGGAGGAGGAGGGTGGAACATTAGAAGGAGGAGGAGGAAGAGGAGACAGAGGAGGAAGGTGGAGGAGGAGGATGGAGAAGTAGGGTGAAGGAGGAGGAGACAGAGGAGGAGGAGGGTGGAAGAGGAGGAGCAGGGTGGAGGAGGAGAAGGGTGGAGCAGGAGGAGCAGGGTGGAGGAGGAGAAGGAGAAAGGTGGAGGAGGAAGGGGATGGAGGAGCAGGAGGAGGAGGAAGGTGGAGCAAGAGGAGGAACATGAGGAGGAGGAGGCGGCGTCTGTGACTCTTAATCTTCCTAGACACTTTCTGTAAGGAGAATTTGGCATCTTCTTCCTCTCGACCCACTTGCAGTTCTGCAGTTTCCCAAAGGGATGGCAGAGCGCAAGTCCCAGGGTTGACCAGATGTCTGGCGGTGCTTACACATGACAGGCTTTTCCACCGTTGGGAGGATTGCAAGGTAAGGAAAGCAGGAAGTCACAGGCTATGCACACATTTGCTGGCATGAAGGAGGTGGGATTTCAAGACCTTGCTGATGGTATTGGTAGGTGGAAATTCCTGGGGAGTGGTGAGGTCTTGGGTCTCCACGGGGGGGGGGAAGGAGCCATGAGACACAGGAGGAGAAAAGTGCTCCTCATGGGAGAAGGGGACCCCCAGCCAGAAGACTTGATCCTGAAAGGGGAACTAGCGGATGAGGGCGGCAAGAATTAAGGGGGAGAGAAAGTAAACCATGTGCAAAACAGAATAGAAGGGCTCGCAGGGATGCTCGGGGGTCCTCCGCGGCAGGAAAGGAGCGGGGATTGCAGGGTGGGTTGTTTAATGGGGGGTGTTGAAGACCCCGAAGTCTCCCATCGGCACTGCATGAGTGAATGCTGGTCAAAACCGAGAGAGCTGTAAGGTCCTGGGAATGAAGGCCACACATATCTGGCCCCACCCCGGAACACACTATTTCTATTCTTGCTTCTAAATGAATGGGAGGATTCAGACTTGCACATTTAATCTATAAATGAACATCTCTCTGGCACAAACGCCTGCCCTGAATGGCTTTCACAAATGCTTGTAGGACAGGATACAGGCTGGGCACCTGTTGCGTGTCAGGGGCTGTGCTAGGGGCATGTGATACCCCAGATCATTCAGCCCTCCCAGCAACTCTCGGAGGGAGTTGTTATGGTTACTTTCGGGGAAACAGAGGCTCAGAAAATTTCAGGTTTTTTTTCTCCCAAAGTCACAGAGTCAGAAATCATGAGCCTAGACTCAAACCTGGGTCTGCTTCAGTCAAGGAAAACACTTCCTGAGGGGCAGCACCAACACTGATAGGAGCTCTCTCCCCTGCAGGGCAGGAAGCCTCTCTGTCTTGCCTTCCCCCCTGCTCTCCCTTTCCACTCCCTGGTGACTGGTGTGGCTGAGCTGACACACCAGCTGCGTTGTCACTCCCTGGCTTGGGCAGATTTTGCTGCGGCTTGTGATGATGCCTGTTTCTTTAGAGCCCGTCACTGCTTGTGGCTGTGCCTCTTGTCCCTCCAGTGGGTGGCATGTTGCCTTTGAGCTCAAGTGGCCACGTATTTGGGAACAGCCTGTCAGGGAGGTTGTGCCCAAACTCTACTAGGCTCACAGCCTTTCTTTGAGACAGGGCTGACACCCAGCCTGTGCGTCTTCCCTGTCCAGAAGTAGCTGGCCTGGAGTCTCCTTAGCTGGTGAAAAAAAAAAAAAAACCTTTGAATTTCAAAGGTGCCAACCTCCCTTCCTCCCGCTGGAAAGGCACCTGGGTCTCCTGCCGTTCTTGCTGGGAAATCTGGAATGAGGTCTTCTGAGAATAACACTGTCAACCGTTCCTGAGACCGCAGCACAGCCTTGCGTCATAGTGTGACAAAATGGATGTGGTGATCAGAGTAGCACATACTCAACCAAAGGGGGACCAGTAACCAAACCAGTGCACCTTCTAGAGTGACGGGCTCTGGCATTGCCCGAGCCGATTTAAGAGTCCACCTCTTTTCCGTGGATACCGTAGGAGGTGCAGAGTTGAAGCCGTAGCCCAGCAGGCTGTATCACAAAGTGTTGCATAAGAGGCCAAAGTTTCAAGTTATTCCAAGCAAACTCAGTCTCCAACATAAAGGAAAGGTGGAAACTGGCATTAAACTGGATTTTAGGTTTTAAGAATGTTTTTCATGCAAAACAGGTTATAAGAATCGTTCAAAGCCCTGGACGGAATAACCCAGGATGGGCGCGTCAATGCCACTGTGAAGTCCGCTGTGATGCAGGGCTGGTAGGAGGCCTGAGAACCCTCACTCTGAAGCTTTGGGTGCTGAGAAGGCCTTAAGGCTCCAAACCTGAGCACATTCATCTTGAACACAGCGGAGGCTTGGCTTCCTCCTCTGGAAGTGGCATCCATGTTGCACAGCCCCCCGTGAGAACAGGTGGCTCTTTACTCTTCACGGTGTCCAGGACACCCAACGTGATAGGTGCTTGCTGAGGATTTGTCCAAGGGACGCTTCCAGATTTACCCTTCTTTCTTTCCCCTCCATTTGTCCTTTATACTGCAAAGGGTCAGGATGGGGATTTGGGTCTGGTCCCACCTGTTGTGGGAACAGCCCTGTTTCTACACCTCACTTTGCTTTTCATGAAGCAACGCCCATGAGATCAAAAGGTCAGAAACAGAAATGTGAAGGGGAAGGAAGTTGAAAGACTGGACATAGGAGGAGGGCAGAGGGCCAGGGCAGGGCTGAGACACACCCTCAGAGCACGTGCGGGCTTTCTCAGGGCCTGCCAAAGACCTCCTGCTGTGCCTTTGAATGGAAAAAGCCACAGAACAACAGGCTGGAATGCACAGCCTCTTGGCAAAGCCACTGCTGCTCTGAGCATGCCAAGAATGCTTCAGGCCAGGGGAGCCTCTTCTGACCCACAGGGGCGGTGACAGCTGGCAGAAGACAACAAACCTGCCCCACTCTGACCTCAGCTCTGTCTCTCTAGCACTTCCTAAAAACATGTGTGTTAAAAAGGCCGTGCTTACTTCTAGAAAGAGGGCTAAAAACAAGGCAGATATTCAATGAATTTATGGTTTGCTCTATCCAAGGTGGATCCATAGGTCTCCATCAAATGTTCAGATAGATGAATGAGATATTCCTGATTCGATACTATTTAGGAGTCAAATTTTGCCATTCTTGAGACCGTGGACTTAGAGGGCAAAGCACAGTCAGTTCTATTTGTTTTTGATGTGGTCTTGATTTCTGCCGGTGGTGTTGTATTAGTCAGCTCTGTGTAGCTGTGATCAACACACTCAACCAGGATGACTTACAGGAGCTGAAGTTTGCTTTGGCTCACAGTTTCAGAGGATCAGTCAGTCCAATGTCACTGATTTCCCTGCTCTGGACCCAAGGGAAGTGGCACAACATGGCAGAAGGGTATGGCAGGGGAAGCAGCTTAGGACAGGGCAACCAGGAAGTGAGAGAGGCTGAGTCCAGAGCCAGGGATAAAATCCCCAAGGGCACCTGCTTCCTCCTGCCACACCATATCTGCCTACATTACCACCCAGTGATCCTTTCTAATTATTAATCTATCAAATGAACTAGGACCCTGCTCAGGTTGCAGCTTGCAAAACCTGATCATTTCATCTCTGAATTTTCCTGCATTATTTCACACCTGAACTTTAGGGAGACACCTCATATCCATAACAGGTGCCATCCTCAGTTTTGAACCAGGGAAGTAACTGCTGGCCTTTCTCATCCGGTACGTCACGCTGTCCTATCCTCTTTGCTGTCAATCGCATCACGCCTCTATGTCTTCCTTACGGCTTCTCTCACCCTGATGATTGAACTCATCACTTCTCCTATCTTCTAGTTCTTTCTTGTTTCACTTTGATTAGAAAAAAAGTCATCTGAATGCTTGTTAAAGATGATGAGTCAGACTGTGGTCAAGTGGGCCATGGTAGTGGGTACAGGGACCACTGAGCCATGATCTTGCACTGGAGGAGAGGGATTGGGCTCAACTTTGACCCCAGTGAGGATAAGTGGGAATTTAATGCCAAGGAGCAAGGATAGGAAATTTACCAAGAGGAAGCAACAAGCTTAGGTGCTTTCTACTAAACTGACTTGATGAGGTCGCTGCTGGAGGCAGCCAGGGTGCTAAGACATGCAGGACGCTCAGACCCCAAAGGTGCATTTCCCCCTAAACTTACTTAGCAGGATGCTCAAACTGGATTCAAAAGGATGAGGCGGAGGTGGGCAGTGTCAGAGGTTGGGCCTAGTCAGGCAGAGCACTCAGAGCCTGATTCAAATTTTGGTCAACAGACAGGGTCTTTGTTAAGCTCAATCTTGATTCTGCCTGATTTGACTCTTTCAGAAGATCCGGGCACTCTCTTTTCAAGTCAGAAGCTGCGTGGGGTCCCACCTTACACAGGGGAGACCTGAGGAAGCCTTCATCTGACCAGATTGGGGGGTGCAGTGGTGGAACCCACCCAGGGGTGCATGCCAGGGCCCAGCTGAGCTATCACTTGGAACCCTGTTGCCACTGACTTTGCTGATCCGTTTCCAGGGAAGCTTTTATTAAGCATTATTTCCTCTGTGTGGGCAGTGTTCTAGGCACTAAGGCTACATCCTGGCCCTCCAGGAACTTATTTTGTTGTGGACTATTTTCTGCAGGAATCAAGAAGATGGGCAGAGGTTTCCAGGGTCAGGGTCTACCTGGGAAAAGCTGATCACCAAGAGCTGGAGTGAGAAGCCCACGTGGTGTCAGGGATGGGAGGAGGAAGGGCTCCTGTCCCCAAACACCAGCAATTTCCAAGGAGGAAGAGTGAGAAATGGGGCACTAAAAATACCCAAAGATGGGGCTGGAGCAATGGCTCAGCGGTTACGGTGCTTGCCTGACATGTGCAAGGACACAGGTTCGAACCCCAGCACCACATACACAACAATGTTTTGGAGCAACGAAAGCCACACGAGAAACTAAATAAAGTTGATTATCTTTCTCTCTCACTGTCCCCCTCTCTTTAAAAATGAAAATAAAAACCCAAAGATGATTCCAGAAATCTCTGGAGAGCTCACCTGATGATGCCACGTTTTGCTTTTGCTAGGTGACTGGAAAAAAAAAAAACAGCTCTAAGGAAGGGCAGAGTCTGCCGACAGATCCAACCCTGCCTCCTGGCCTCCAGGTTGTCCTCCTAGGCAGAGGCTCTTTCGTGGCCCAACTGGATCACAGTCAGATCTCCCTGCCCCACTCTGTCCCCCTGATACAGCAGCGGGCAGCCTCTGAGAACTCAGGAGGTCAAAGCACTGCCAAGACTCCATGCCCCACGGGGGCTGCCCCAGCCCATCTCTCAGGCCTCCTCTCCTCTTCCCCAGACTCATTCATTTGTGCCTCTCCTGCTGGCCGGCCCGGTACCTTTTAGGCAGACTTGAGGCCTTTGCACCCAAGGTTCCTTCTCTTTCTAGAACATTCTTCCCCAGTTTTCTATATAGCTCACTCCCTCAGGTCCTTGGGGACGTGTTACCTTCTTACTGATGCTTTCTCCAATTTCCCTCCTCAAAACTGGACCCCACCTCCCATTCTCCAATAAGCTCGTCCTGTTAACTTTTCCCATTGTCCTGGGGAACATCTATCACACTATTTTCCCCATCCATTTCTTTATCTGTCTGTCTGTCCTCAGGGAATGTGACTGAGTTTTAACTGCTGTAAGGCCAGCACAGAACCGTGCCTGGCACATTGTTGATGTTTAAAAATACTTTCTGGGTGAATTCATGGAAGGCGTCAGTGGGTGGGACAGGAAAGGGGAACAGTCCCTGGGTTTCCCTTTACCCAGAGTTTCAGCATGTGAGCCCACCGACACAGTTCATCTACCTTAGTGTCTGGTTTAAAACTTGAATTAGTCATTGGTGCTTAAGAAATTGGTGACCTCGCATAACGTCCAATAACCAGCATCACTTGAAAAGTAAGGGAGGATCTGACACGTCCCCCTCCCATGACGACAATGAGTGGTGCTGAGCTGTAGCCCTTGCTGAAGCCACTCTGATTTGCTGACACCCAATTCGCCATCTCACCTTGCTCCTGGTTGAGCCTGAGTCTGCAGAGGGTGAGGCACGGAAGGTGGGGGTGACACCAGCTCTGCCTCCAGGTGCTGGAAGGGAATACGTCCCTCGTCTTTCACTGCCCAAGATCCTATGAGTTGCTGCTCCTGGTTCCTCTGATCTCTGAGTGGTCACATTCCAGCTTCCTAGCAACTGGAACTCCTAAGGCCTGTGGTCAAGAATGGGGGCAATGACACAGCTTAAAAGAGGAAAGTGACATGGTTCCTGACAGACACCTTAGAAGCTTCAGGTGTAGTAAAACATCCTTTTTGCCAAATGGGGCACTCCCAGATGTGTTCCTGAGCACATCGCCCATGCGTTAACCAGGGGCTCACTGAAGAGAACAAGTTAAAGCAGGGAGAAAAGCCACCCGTAAGCTTCTGGCATCCAGGGAGGCATCATCTGAACAAGCAACAGGGGAAATGACTTTGCAGATGGTCCCTGGCTGCTGTTGGTGCCAATTCACAATTTTTCAACTTTGAAGTGGTGAAAAGCAATGCCACTCAGTAGTAGCTGTTTGGGATTTTGCATTCGGATCTCTTCCCTGGCTGGTGATCTGCTGTCCTGTTCTCTCTGGGCAGTGACAGCAAGCATAGCTCCCAGTCAGCCCAGGCTGGGAGAGGAAATGGCGGCTCTCTGCAGGGTGCTGCGGGGTGGCTGCAATGTTGCATGGGTTGGGGTGACAGATGCATCGTCTACATAGGGCATTTTCAGCTCACAAGGGGCTTTGTTGAGGCATGAGCCATCAGACATCAATCAGCTCTGCACTTCTCACCTACATTTCTTCTAGTCCCTTCTTTCAGGAGTCTTCCGTTACTCCTGCCTCAGTGGCACAGCTTGTATGGAAGAGCTTGGGCAAAAGTGCAAAGACAACGAATAGATTGAGAAATTGTAATAGAATTGCCTTAGCGGTTCCGTTTGCAAAATATTTATATTGCCTTACATGCTTGTACTGTTAAAAAAAAAAAAAGATGCATCAATAGCCTGTTAACAGATAAAAGTTACCCTATGCCTTCCCATTTAAAATTAAGAAGCAGACCTTTCTCCTGTCTCCCCATCCCTCTGGCAGTTCTGATTTAAAATCTGAACCTTGAGATATGAAGCCTTCAAATTATGAGAACCATGGATTTACGCCATTGATTTCCTATCTCAGGTTATGCAGTATAGTGCTGGAAATGTGATTAATTAGGCTCATATGTGTAAGAACAGCTAATTCTGTGTTAAGCAACTTAGATCTTGCTTAGATTCTGCAGAGAGGTTATTGTTTTACCCTGCTGGGCTGAGATTGCCTCTCCCACAATAGAAGCCCCAAACGCCTTTGCTGTTTGGTGGGACCCGGTTTGGTTGGAGGTGAGAGGGGCCTGTGTCTTTTTGCTCTGCTACGTTGCTCAGGTTGGGAGCTCACACACGTCCTCCTTGTCTCCTCTTTAGTAGTTCTGTTTATTGAGCACCTTGATTGACATTAGAAATTGTGCTCAGGAGTCCTTAGTAGGATTGCAGGATTTGGCAAAAGCATGCTTTAGGATCGTCTTAAACTCTAACGTGTGTGCCAAGAATTGTGTGCCCCTGAGCCACAGGACTGGTTGGCCTAGGCAATAAACATTCACCTCTCAAGATCTGAAGGCTGAGAAGCCTGGGATCAGAGGGCCAGCCTGGCTGAATTTGGCAAAGGCTCTTTTCCTGTTTGTCCTCACATGGCCCTACCTTGGCAGGTGCAGGGGATGAGCAAGGGAAAGGTTGGGTGTTTCAGCCTCATTTTATGAAGAACAAATCCCATCATGAGGGCCCCACCCACATGGCCTCATGTAACTCTGTCACCTCCCAGAGGGCCTATTTCCCAATACAGTCACAGTGGGCATTAGGGCTTGAAACCGTAAGGGGTGGGGGCTGTCACAAACATTTGGTTGTCTCGGGGAAACAAAGATCAACCAGGAGGGCAGCCTCTTGGACCCCTAGATGGCACAGAAACAACGTGGTGTTTAGAAAACAGAACTACAAAGTAGGAATTGTGGAGGGGATGATGCTCGTTATGATCCAACATCGAGGCCCTGGAGGATGTGTCCCTCTCCAGAGATGGCGCCCAGCTGCCAGTGACAGTGGTGGCCACAGCACTTCTGGTTCCTTTAGCCGATGCCTTTGGAGAGTTGCTCCTTCCAGTGTGGCTGTCCTGCTGGTGCCACTCACCAGTCCTCTTGGGAGTGACCCTGCCCAGTGAATGCAGCCTCTGTTAACTGTGTTTTTTCCACGGTCTTCTGTGAGGTCCTTGGAGACCAGAAAGGAGTGTACATTGAGGTCCCTGACCCAGTGTGACCCCCAAGCGTGTTCTTCCCAGCTGCAGCCTAAGCGTCTGCGGCGCATGCTCCCTCCCGCCACCTACGGACTGCAGTGCAGTTGGGGATGTGCGGGCACAGTGCGGATGGAGGTGGTCTCCCTCCTCCCTGGGGGAGGCCACATTTAGCACAGGATCCTGGGGTGCAGGTTCTGCTGCAGCCCACTCCCACCGGTAGACAGGAATCAGAGGTCCCATCTAAAGAGCTGCTGGACAGATGGCACCTTCATGTGAAGAGGGGAGCTGGAAGGTAGAAGGACCGACTCGCCTTTCCTTAAAATCTGCCTTGCTGAAAGCTGGAGACCACGGGAGAGGACAGAGACCATCGCCCGCGGTTCTCTCTCTGCTTTGTATCTGGGGGTGCTGGGACTGACGATCCATCCCCTCCCCGCTGGCTTCAGCAAGCCGGGGCCCAGAGCTCCTTGCCACTCTTCTCTCTTTGTTGTGGGACCTTCCCATTTCTGGAGCTTTTGGTCACCCCTGAATCTGAGTGCTAAGAACCCTCGTCATTCTATGACAGCTGACTATTGTCAATGCTTCCGGAAGTTTTCTGACACCTTCTCTTAAAGAAACAATGCCATTAATGCTGTCCCTTTGAGCAAGTTGCTGAATCCCATTCTGTGGTTTTGGAAAGTGACCCCTAAAGCCTGTTGTATTAAAAGGTTGGTCCCCAAGATCGTGCTCTTGGGAAGTGGTGGAATCTCAGGAGGTGAGGCCTGGGGGAAAGAAGGAGGTCATTGGGGGCATGCCCTTGAAGGAAACATGGAGCCCAGGCCCTTCCTCTCTGTCTTTGCCTCTCTGCTGCTGTGTTGCACAAAGGCCTCTTTGCCACATGCTCCCACCATGATGTTCTGTGCCACCAAAAGAGCCAAGCAACAATAGACTAAAGCCTCCAAAACTCTGAACCACAATAAACCTTTCCCCCTTACTAATTGATTATCTCATGTATTTTATTACAGTAACACAAAACGGACAAACAGATCTGTGTTTCCACATCTACAGTAAGCAGGACCGGAATTAAGATAATTTTTAAGCTCACCACTGAGTTAAAAAGAAGAACACCAGCATCTACTCAGACTTTTCTACCAGAGCGGATCCTTTGGAAAGAAGGTTGAAAGGAAATGGGAGAGAGAGAGACAGCACGTATTGAATTTCTCATTAGCCCGGCTGCCTGGTTCTCATTAGTGAGCCTTCTGGGTTATGGGCACAAGGGCCAGGGTTTTATTTTCATGGCTGAATGGCACATGTGAAATGGAGGCGATCCCTAATCCACATTATATGAGCTGCACGCCGCACTATCTCATGAAGTAATGGGCAGCTCTCAAGGAAACCCCCCCAGAAGGACGAGCTAATCCTTGAGGGGAAAATATTGCTGTTCTGCATAAGCTTTTGCTCTCTGCTTAATTAATCCCCAAAACTTTCAGGCCTTAATGAGAATAATTAGACTTGACAGTACCGAGCTTAATGCATAACGACGGACAACAGAAGCCGTGTTCAGTCTGTAAGCTTCCCAGAGCCTGCTGAAAGACGGGCTGGGGTTATTTACAGCAGCCCCAACCAGGGTCGGGACGAAGGCTCAGACTGGAAATGTGCCTGGCCCTCCCTGAGGACCCTGTCTCCACGGAACAGGGCTCTACAGCCCCCTTTGTGGCTTTTCCTCCATAACAAACCGTGGTCTAGACAGGACCTGGCTAGAAATTCCTTTATTACCACCCGGCCAGAATACATTTATCATCACCTTGAACGCAGCGCTCATGCAAAACCTCAGGCCTCTCCCGTGATGAATCAGGCAGCTGGAGAGCTACTGCGCACACCGTGCCCCACTCAGGGTCGCCAGCTTCGGGAAATGCCTCATTCTCCAGGAAAGCATGCATTTGTCAGCAGAGGGGTGATGTTAAAACCTTAAAGACTCAGACAGAAGGTGGGGAGGGAGCGCCCCCCTGCAGTTTCTTTGATTTTTTAGCCTGGCACCAGCGTCCATCTTCTCTAGGAGAAGGTTTCAATCTCCTTTTGAAATGAAGTGAGCTCATTCCCCCCTGATGGAAGGTCTAGAAGCTTCTTCCCCGTGCTGTGGAGCTGCATTGGTGGGAAGATGCTCGGGGAGGGACCCAACAACAGGCAGCTTTGGGAGGTTTCTTTGGCGACTCTGTTAGAGCTGGCTTTGCAGACGCTGGAGAAGGAACTTGCGTCCCTCCTGGTGGGATGCGTCCGGCGTGGGAACAGGGGTGGATTTCTGCAGTCAATTGACAGTAATTAAGAGTTGGTGTAAAACTGTCAAGCGAAGCCACTCCAGTCGTCCACAGGGTGTGAACAAGAGTTATAATATCCAGAGAGATTCTTCTTAAAAATGGAACGAAACAGGCCAGCGAAGTGACTATCCAGTGCTTGTCAGTTTTTATTTATTTACTTTTTATACTGGAGACTGAACCAAGGGTGCTCAACCACTGAGTCTCATCCACAACCCTTTTCATTTTTTGAGACAAGGTCTTGCTAAGTTGCTGAGTCTGGCTTGCAGTTTGCGATCCTCCTGCCTCAGCCTCCTGATTACAGGTTTGTGCTACCACACCTGGCTTTTTTGGAGGAGTTTCTCAGTTTTAAAATGATCTAAGACTCTAGAGTTCTTGCATCTAAACAGTTGAGAACGCAGGGGTGCAGCATGCATGTGATTCGAAAGCCAATGTTACGCTGTTAAAAATAAAAGCAACACACGTGTACACTTGTGCACACACACACACACACTCACCCCAATTTGAGGACAGGAACTTTGACCCTACTAATGGCACTAGGCTAGAGAGCTTTGTTTTTAATTTTCAATCAAGGATCTAAAACCGACTTCAAAGGGCATTTAAGATGACAGTTTTATTTTCTCCTTGAGGAAGACGAAAGATGAATAAGCATAAAGCCAGATCATTCTCAAAATAATTGCAGCCCTGACATACCTAAATGAGTTTGTAAAAGAAAATACAGTGGCAATTGATCTTATTAATTAGAGATGTACCAGGATTGTTATACCCACGTATCCACCGATTGCCTGCAGCTACAAAAATAAAAGAAAATAAAATTAACCAATTTCTCCTGGGGAACACAGCTTCTTTCCTCCCTGACATAGAAGTGGGAGACGGCTCCTTGCTAGCGCTGTTCTCCCTGCAGTGGGTAACGGCCCCCAGCCTGGATTGGTTTCCCTTTTTGCCTAGAGATCCAGCTTTACACTCGTCATGGTCGACCAGACACCAAATCTGACGAGCAAACCGACCGACCATGTGCTAGAAGGAAATGGGGGAGCTGCGATCTTCCAAGATGTCATTTACCTGTGAAGAATGGAAGCAAGAATGCCAGGTGGCCAGGCGCGACTACCAGTGCTCATTCTGCCTCTGCTCTCCCCGTAATCCTGTTTCAACATTCTCTCAGCGTGTCAGGTAGATGCTGGCAGAAGAGCCCAGGGATCAATCTGTGTGACAATCGGAAGGCAGCTACCTGGGCACGCAGCCCAGTCCTGAACCACTGGAGGTGAATCTTCAGGTCAATCGGATTTGCAACCTGCAAAAATAGTCCCTGTGCCAGACACAGCAACTCGGGAGGCTGAGGCAGGAGGAGCTCAAGTCCAAAGCCAGCCCCAGCCACTCCGTGAGCCCCGAAGCAACTTAGCAAGATCCTGTCTCAAAACAAAATCTAAAAAGAGCTGGGGATGTGGGCTCACAAAGCAAAAACACAAAGCTCCCTGTGTTAATGAAGGAGAGAGGGAGAATGGGAGGGAGAGGAGAAAAAGAGGGAGGAGAAAGAGAAGAAAGAAGTGGAAAAACTACGAAGTGCTTAGCACTGGGAGGAACATCTGGAATTCCTCCAGCAATTCCAAAGTGCGTGCGTGCGTGCGTGCGTGCGTGTGTGTGTGTTGGAAGTCGTGGGCAGAGGAATCTAAGTGGGAGGGGAGCCACGTGTGTCGTGGTTGAAAGGTACACAGCAGCCTCACCTTCCTCACCATGGGCACCGGGGCAAGGTCCCCACCTTCACCCTTCAAGGGGAAGTTTTTGCTAATTTGTACTGAGCCATGGTGGGGACAGGAAGAAGGGTGGTGTAAGTGAGAACAAAGCAGGTGGGCACGTTTGACATTACAAGTGACCTGTGTCCACCTTTGTCCTACAAACTGTCTACAATAGAGGACCTCATGACCAGCGGCTCTATACGCGTTGGTATTGTCCACACAAAGTGAAAAAAGACAGGGCTTTCAGAAGTAAAAGATGTTCTTACATTGTGACTGTGAGTTTATGAGAGTAACAAGTTAAATTTATTATGAAAAACCTGAATTAACTTTGTTTTTGGTATTGGGATCGAACCTAGGGCCGTTTAGCCACTGAACCACATCCCCAGCCCTTTTCATTTTCTATTTTGAGACAGGGTCTTGGTAAGTTGCTTAGGGCCTTGCTAAGTTGCTGAGGCTGGCTTTGAACTTGTGATCCTCCTGCCTCAGCCTCCAAGCACTGGGATTGCAGGCGTGCGCCACTGTGCCGGGCTTGAATTAACTTTGAAGGAAGACCTGGCTGCTTCTGCTGGGTGTAGGGACCCTAAGGCCCATCTCAACATCCCTTTACCTCCCACAGCAGGCTCCTTATTGAAGAATCGAGGGGTGAAGGTGGCACCTGGTGTTGGGACTCACCAGTTCTGACCTCCAAATTAATTAGGAAGAATGCCGTGTGGAGAGACACGGGCCCTGCAATCCAGGCTCCAATTCTGCCTTGAGTACTTGAAGAGCCCTAGTCAGGGAAAGAAAGAGAGTTCTCCCAACAGATCAAAGCCCTGAGTCTCTTAAAATGGAAATGAACATTTAAAAAAGGCCTTTCTCAAGGGAGAAATAGGCAGTAAATCAGAGCTTTTGAAAGACAACTGGGGCCTGTGCCGGTTTTTGAATAACTTGCCGTTTAATAAATGTTCTATTTTTGACCCTTTAGGGAAATATACAACTCCATCAGAAACTTATGGGCCAAAATAATTTAACTTTTTTTTCCCATCTCATTTTTATAAATTTTGTGATGGAGACAAATGATGCGGAAGTTTTCTTTTTAAGGTTGTGCAATGAGAGGAGGGTGTTCAGCAGCAGAGAAATGGTTTCCTCGGTGCTCTGCTACAGGGAGTCTTCGGCTAGTTAGGGCCACCACCCAAAGTGTGGGGATCCATGAGGAGAAGGCAGCGCCTGCAGTAAGAAACTGCTCAGGTTTTTCTCTTTGTAAGACCTTGATGGTGATCATATGAAGACTGGTGCACTCACCGTGTGCCGTGTGTTCTAAGACGTGGCGTGCACACATGTGTGCGTGTGTGTATGTGTGTGCGTACATGGGGCGTGTACATACCTCCTTGAGCAGTGCTCCACACATGCTGGAACTAGGTTGCTGTGTGTTCTCCTTGTCTTTTCTGAGCCCTGTGGTTCTGGGCACAACATTATGTCCTTACTGTCTTACTTTGCTCTTCTGCAAAATTCGACTTGTGCAGTGGGCCTGGGAAAGCAGTATTGGATTACTCAGAGCCTCAAATGCTTGCAAGTTACATCGGCCCACTTTACCTTCTGTGCGTGGGTGCAGCAGAATCCTAGGGGGCAGTTGCCTCTGATTTACTCCCAGTGTGGTCACCATCCCGGTCCTGGGTCTTGCGAGCTCGGCCTCCCCAGCACCCAGCTGGGCTTCCCACTAACCCAACTCAGATCCAAAGACTGCGAGAATTCAGGATCTGAGGATGACTCAAAGACCACATGGAGTTTGCTTTTGCACGCTTTCTTTGAGCGCTGGCCAGCAAAGACCGTGGTCTCACATAGTTTTTCTGCTGGGTGTGGAATAGTGCCATCGAAAGATGATTCATGAGAAGAAATTGCCCAGTTTCTGCTTAGAACTGAATGGGAAAAACTTAGTTGAAAAAAAAATCTCAGACGTGCACACCAAAGGCACGTATAATCAAATTTTGTCTTTAGCGTTGGGAACCTATTTTCATGATTTCTCTTCTGGACTTGAAAAAGCATAAAACTCTGACCACAGAGCTCTTGCTGGGTTATATATAAGATTTTTGATGATGCAGGAGAGCCTGGGCCATAAGAGTAGCTAATATTTGTTTTGAAGTCCTCTGTTCCTTCAATTGCTTTTCCTATATTACGTATTAGCCATGAACAAGTTCTAACATTAACTCATGAGAAAAACTGAGAATGCTACATTTATCATGTTTGATAATAGAGATGAGTCATTTAGCCCAAGCCCTCTGTATCCTGAGACCGTTGTTTCAACCACAAGGTGACTTTATCTGATGGTTGTATTCTAGCAGCTATTCTCTGACACCAAATGGGTGTCCTATATTCAATTTGATTCTGACACTCACTACCCAGAGTTTGCAACAGATTCTACCAGTTAAAGGGCAGGTTCCCAAATAATGCTGCCCTTCTTTAGATACCAGTTACAAGTGGCAGCCTGAGGTTACTTACAGCTTTGTCTGACATAGCAACAAATTTGGGGGTTCTCATGAGTTTGGTTCAAGAGTTCAGTAGAATGATTCATGGAACTCAGGAAAGTGCTATACTTACGATTACCATTTTATCATAAAGGATGCAAATGAGCAGTCAGACAAAGAAGTAGCCAGGGCAAGGTCTTGGGGCTGGGGCTGGTGCAAAGCTTCCAGGCTTGCATGAAATGCATCATGTCTCCCTTCCAACCCAAGGAGGAGTTTACCAACCAGGAAGCTCTCTGAGCCTCTTTGGTCCAGAGTTGTATCAAGGTTTCGTTCTGCAGGTATGATTGATTTGATCATTGGTCATTAGGGGCTGAACTCAACCTCCAGTTCCTCTCTCCTCCCTGAAGGTTGGGAGGTGGGGACAAAATTCCAAACCTCTAATCTTGTGGTTGGTTTTTCTGAGGACCAGTGTCCATGCTGAAACTATCCAGGGCCCTGTAATGGGAGATGTTGTTGGCACAGGCTCAGGTATGGGTGAATGGGGCTTGTTATGAATAACAGAAGGTATCTTATCACTCCAAAAACCTGCAGGGGTTTTTGAAGCTCTGTGCTAGGAATTGGAGACTAAGTCCAGTTATACTCTATTATATCACAGCAGTCTTTAGTAGGTAGCTCCAGCTACAGCCAACAATACCTTCCCCTTGGTAGATAAAAGCTGACCTCCTCAAGAGGTGGACTTATTTCCTGTCCCTTGAATGTGACTTGCTATGAGGATCAACAGAGACAGTCCAAAACTTCTGTGCCTAAACTTTAAAAGATCCAGAATCTTCCTTTTTCTTTCTTTTTTTTTTTTTCTGCTTTGGAATGCTCCGTTTTGCAAGCCACCTGCCCTGATTTTTGGATATTCAGGTAGGTTGTTTGGATGACCAGGAATTACAGAGCTGGGGTCTTCTGGGAAACTGAGGCATCGCAAAGACCCCCTTTCAAACCTCAGTTCTGGCAATCAACTCAGACAGATTTTAGACATGTTGCCAGAGTAACATCAATGAGCTTATTGAAGGGATAGGAAGAAGGAAAGGGGATGCTCTCGAGGAAGAGTGGGTCCCCTCAGAGAGGAAAGGGACAATGTGGCTCTCCTGAATTCCAGTTGTACTGGGGATCCCAGAGAAGTTTCCAGAGAGTCTCGTTTAGGTCCACCTCTGACTTGACAGGCGGAAGGTGACATCAGACTTTCAAGTCCTCACTGCCATGGTATCTCTAGGTCACCTTGGTCCAAGCTGGTGCTAATTGGATTCTTAACCACACATTCTTGCAGAGTTTCTGATTTGGAGGAATGACCCTTATCTCCCTGAGTTTCAGGGAGGGGTCACAGAAGTCTCCCCCTCCACGGTAACTTGGGTTCTCTTCTCGACTTTATTTCAGCCCTGCATTAGCAGGTAGTTTGCTGAGGAATGTGGCATAGTCAGTTCGCTTAGGACGGGCAGGGTGGCAGGTAGAGGGCTTTTTGGAAAAGAAAACATGTGGGTCAGCACAGTGGTCCTGTTTTATAGAATCATTGCCTTAACCTCATTTTCCCACTGTTTGTATCCGCCTGTCCCCTAACCCAGGGAAGGGGCTATATTCGCCGAGACCCTGATGGTCCAGAGTCCATCTCGACAATTCCAGTTACTACTGAACGGTGTTGGTGACCCAGCTATCCCAGCTGGAGTAGGAGAGCCTCCCAGGCGATGGGGTCAGCGAGCAGCAGTGTGATAAATAATACACTGTTGTGGTCCTAAGCTATTAAGTTCAGGTCCGCTTCTTACAAAGGTAGCAGATGAAACACGGATCCGTGCAGATTCTCAGAGCGGGTTGTATTTTGGCAACAAGACCTCACAAACTGTCCTTCCTAGAAGCATCTCAGTCATGCCGAATTCTGTTCTACACAGAAAAGTGTTGAAGTCAGACACAACATAAAAAATAATTTTTAAATACAGAGGAACATGCTCTGTATTTAAAAAGTATAGCACTGGGGGCTGGAGCAGTGGCTCAGCATTGGAGCACTTGCCTGGCATGCACAGGGACCCAGGTTCAAACCCCAGCACCACATACACAACGAAGTGTTGGGAAAATAAAGCCCAGATGAAACAATAAATAAAATTGATTCTATCTCACTCTGTCCCCTCTCTCTGTCTTAAAAAAATTACAGAACTGGCCCCGGTTCACATTGACACTGCTCTCCACTATTTCTTCCATGTGGCTTCCTGTGGCTTCCTTTTGGGCACTATGTGCCCTTTTGGATCACTTGTTTTGTGAGCCTAACCATAAGGCTAACTGTAAATTAATGAAACTTCCTCCTAAACATTGACAGAAAGACACAAGAACTTACTTCTTTTCCAAACACATTTTGTTTTTCATTATAGTCATCATTTTCAGTGCCTATATATATATATATATATATATTTTTAGAATTCTATATCCAAAGATTTGAAGGTTCCACTAAAAAAACAAAACAAAACAAAACAAGGAAACCTCCCCAATCAAGAAAGAAAGGGAAAAAGGAAAGAAAGATGAGTGAATGAAAAATAAATAAATGAATTTTTAGTCTCTTAACAAATTTGAGAGGAGAGCCCTGCATGGCAGGCAGATCGACCACGCCATGTGGTCATTCAGGGACCCAGGTTTCTTCCACCATGCTGCTCTGCCATCTCCTAGGGCCTTGCCAAAGCAGAGGACGGGAGAGGTCACGGAGAAGCTCATATGCCACGTGTTCACCAAGGACTGGAAATAACCCACAATGCTTTCATTTTTGTGCTGAGTCATCTGTCCGGTGCCACACCTGGAAGTCCCTAGCTGGGTAGCCATGGGCCCAGGATCTTATTATGACGGGGCCCAAGTATTTGGCTTTCATGTAGTTACTACAGGAGATAAAATAATGGACTTGGGTAGATAATCAGAAATCTGTACCCCAGATGTGTTGCAATCTTCGAAGGCAATTTTTAAAAATATTTTATTTTATTTTTTATTCAGAATTTTATTTGTTGAACATTCAAACAAGCTTCTAATGAAATGATATATATATATATATATATATTTATATATATATAAATTCTGAAAATTAGATTTACCCCGAAGAGCCCCCCCCTTCCCAATACATCTGTACAAATGCCTTAGGTTGTATGACATTACACCTTATCTGCATTTAAAACATGATAATAGGAGTCCTTTCTCAATGGCCAGGGTCTAGCTCCAGCCTCCACAGATGAGTGGAGACATTCGACCCTTGGTTCTCTGGGTTATGCTGATTTCACTTAGCATGATTTCTTCCATAGCCGTCCATTTACCTTCAAAGGCTGCAATATCATTGTTCAAAGGCAATTTAAAAAAAAAAGCGGCATCTCAAAAAAAATCGATCCTAGCAGCGCAGCTGTAGTGATTAGACTGGCTATCGACTTCAACGTGTGTGATCCTTTATTCTACGTATGAAGTCTGAGCTGTTTAAGAACACATTATGCAGGGTGCCGTGGTGGCTCAGAAGGCTGAGGCACGAGGATCACAAGTTCAAAGCCAGCCTCAGCAAATTAGTGAGGCCTTGTCTCAAAATAAGCAATTAAGAAAAAGCAGGTGGTGGGGGGCGCCAGGGATATGGCTCAGTGTTTAAGTTTCCTTGGGCTCAATCCCTGGCACAAAATAAATAAAAATAAATAAATAAATAAACAAATAAATAAAATTAAAAATAAATGAATACCATTAAATAATTATTAGTCATACTACTATTCAAGAGCCAAGACAAGCGTGGCAACAACTCAAAAGCCTAGAGTCCCAAAGAGATGTGGCATAATTGGCACTCAGCAGTCCCCAACCTGCCTGCTTGGAAAGGTCAGCAGGGCCATTTCCTGTGCTCCTAACTCCTAACACCACCAGAGCACCGCCGTGATTTCACCAGCGTGAACTTGTTATTGTGTGTTCCTTGCCAACTGCCACATAGCAATTGGACGTATTTGATTCGGCAGCATACATTTAAATGTTTAAAATATGAGGCGAGTGTGCAAGGGGTGCCGATTCACCCAGCAGTCAGCGCTCACGTCGTTTTTCGAAATGCTCCCCGTTTCTATAATGCAGCCAAAGCTTTATTTATCATCAGATTTGCATCTCGTGATGTATTCTTGAGCCAGCCAAACTCATTTAAAAGCAAGCTCATTTAATGCAAAGTGGATTTAAATGTGACTGTTTTAAAATGGACCACCCTGTTTAAACGATCCTCCGGATGTAATTAGAAGAAACTTGAATTTCATGTATAGGAGGGGAGGAAAAAAAAAAAGACAGTTAAATGGTTTTCCTCTCCCTGGGTAATTTTTTGACCACGCACCAATAAAATCACTGATCATGAAATGATTTATTTTTAATGCAACTTTCCCACAAACAGTTTAACAGGAGATAGTTTAGGAATAGCACCACATTTGAATAGGCATCGAAAGTGTGTAACAAACCATGATGTTTATAGCTTCCAATATTCCTTGTCTCTCTGGGAGAGAGGGAGCGGGAGGTGGTGGTGGGGGGAGGAGAGCAGAAAGAAAGAAAAGAGAAATGAAAAAATAGGAAATTTGTGAGATAGCGTGTGCGCCAATTTTGCTTTATATTCAGAAGCATCTTGTTATCTCATGAATGAGCTGGGATTCTGTCACCCTAATTCAACTTGCGTCCCAGCCTCCATGAGTAATGGTGACATTATTTGGGAGTTACGCACATAAAAGACCAACATCCAGATCGGATCTGGAAGTATTAGCATGCTTGTCAAATCTCCTATTCTCTGCACAGTGAAGAACCTCAGGATGGAGCTGCCTCTTCTCAAGCCCCCAGACAGCCAAGTTTGGTGCTAGCCATTAAAAATAAAAGCCCGTTAAACTTTCAGGACATGTCCGCACATTTATGGGTGCCGCCAAGTTTTCAAGATTCGAGCCAGTTCAGTGGTAGCATCAGCAGACCAGCGTCGCCTAGGCAATGAAAGTAGTTGCCATAGAAACCCCAGAGCTGCGCCCATCAACAGCTTTACCATTTTGACAGTTCAGAAAGTGACTATTTAGGAATTTCAATTAGAGCAGAAATATACACATTTAGATGAACAAAATGCCTTAAAAGTCTATAGGAAATGATTTAGATACATATTTTTTCTCAAGTCAGAAGGCAGATCCCTTAAATACCTTCCGTAAGTGGGAATGAATTTCAGGAATAATGCAAAAAGCACTCAGTAAAGAAAGAAGACCTTAAAGTTCTTTCATCCCCTTTCCTTCGCTGGAAAAGAACAGGTACCAAGAATAAATAAGTTGTGAACAACGATCAGCGGGTTTTTTTAACCGGGTAGCCACAATATGCCACGCTTGTTAACTCAGAACTTGTGCATATTATTAAGAAATTTTTTAGAATTTTATATTTGCCAGTTCCTCATATGGGTACAGCGCTGGCAGGATGGTCTTTCTTCGGCTCTGCTACAGGAGTTAGAACTCCGCTTTTTTTTTTTTTTAAGGAACGGGAAGATGGGCCATGGGCTACAGGCAGTGGCTTCCAGGTCAGGCTCGGACCCCAGGCACTCTGGGTCTTTGCTACTCTTGAACTCAAGAACAGTGGCAGTCGCTAACATGAAAACTATGACATCAATATCCTCTCAACAGAAACTTCGAGGTCCCATTTTAAAAGAATGCAAGAAGTCATTTAAGAAGAAAACGCAGATCAAACAAAAAGAGGTCTTGTTACCTGATAGTTCATAATAATAATTCAATTAATTCACACAAAATCAACAATATTAATCTGCACTGGTCAATACTAATACTACCAAAGGAAAAAATCATAACAATTTAGTATAAAGACCTTAACTGGCTTTTATTTGTGATTCTAGAATCAGGCAACACTTCACCCCTGAAAATCGAGTGGGTGTGCTGATGAGCTGAGCAGAGGAGGTTGGTGTTACAGGTGGAGAAGGATTGAAGAGGCAGAAACAAAAAGGTCTCAAAGTTACTTTCTTCGTAGGGCAGGGACATGGAGGTAGAGCAACTTCCTTACCATGCCATCTGAAGCTGGGCTACTTGGGAAGTTTGGCTGCTATCCCTGCCACCTGATTTCTCAGAATGTTGATAAGTTTGGTTTGACTGTTAGCATGAGTGACTCCATTTTGATTTTTAGCCTAGTCTGGAGGGGCTTAGTGTAGGAGCTTAGTCTAAAACAATGCCTTCCAGTGTTTCTTGTTTCATAATACTTACACCAAGTTCACTACCAAGACCGGTTGTGCTAATCACCTTGATCTGTTTTTCTCCGTCAGACCCACGCTCTGTGCCCTGTGTCTGGATCTTCACTGGGACTTTGCTTGGCCCCCTGTTTCTGCTGACGGTGGCGATGGAGACATGTGAGGGCATGGAAGGACAGGAAGGTGAGTGGATCTCTGTCCCACCCCCTGCCTCTCCTCTTCAGTAGCTCCAGCCTCTTTGCACCAGCCCTCCTGACTCCCCATCCTGCCACAACCTCTGTACACAGTATCAGCCTTACGCAGCTCTTCTGTTAAATCTGACTGTGCCATTTTGTCCCACCCACACCTGGCTATCACAATGACCAATGCACATACAAGTCTTCTGCAAGTGCTTGTCCCTCTTCCCTGCTATCCCAAACAGGCTCTGTGTATGAACCTGGATCTTGGAGATAGGTGCTGTTGACGATACCTGCTTTGCAGACGGAAGATTAAGGCAGGGTCTGCTGAAATGCTTTTCACAGCTGTTATTACCTTGGTTCTCACGATCTCCTGTGGGTTGAAGGTGGAATCAAGAGAGAATTAGGGGGCTGGAGTGGTGACGCAGCTATGGCACTTGCCTGGCATGCACGAGTACACGAGTTCAAACCTCGGCACCACCACCACGTACACAAAGAAGTCTCAGAGCAGCGAAAGCCTAAATTAAAAACTAAATTAAAAAAATATTTCTCTCTGTCTCTCTCACTGTCCCTCTCTCTTTAAAAACAAACAAAAAGAGAGAGAGAGAGAGAGAGAATTGGGCACTGAGCAATGTAGCCAGCCTCTGTGCCCCTGGCCCTGGGGTGTTCTCTTGGCCTGTTGATGCCGTCCCTGGTTTCCTGGGATTGGTGGTGTAGGCTTCAGTGATACAGTTTTAATCCTGGGCTCTGGATTTCTATCAGAAGTCCTTGCTTGGAGTGAGAAGGACTAAGAAAAGCCCTGTGCTCGCTGGCGTTATTCTGTGGCTGAGGGGACAGGCCTCCTGGCTTCTTTGGGCTCAGGATCCTCTTCCAGGGTTGCTCTTGGACTAAACCACATGAGTGCACAGGGTGTCCTGTCCTGGGCTAGTGGTTTTGGGCTAGTGGTTTTAAAATGAGGCAGCTAGAACTACTTTTGGAGGAAGGGAATGAGGACAGGGATGTGGGAGGTCTTAGTTAAATACTGCTAAAGACTTCTAAAGCTCATTGCTGGGTCTTGGGCAAGTGTCCCCCTAAGCCCATGTATTGAAGCCTTGGCTCCCAGCCTGTGATGCTATGGGGAGGTGGTGGAACCTTTAAAGGATGGAGCCTGATTCAAAGAGTTTCAGTTATCTGGGGTGTGCCTTGCAGAGGATATTGGGACCTCAACCTCTGCTCATCCTCTTCCTGTCTGCTTCCTGTCCTCTATAAAGTGAGCAGCTTCGTTCTCTACAGACTCCCATCATGATGTGCTGCCTTGGCACAGGCCCAAGGGAACATGGCCAGCCTCCAAAGCTGTGAGGCCAAACAAACCTTTCCTCCTTTTAAGTCAATTATCTCAAGTATTTTATTACAGTAACGGAAAGCTGACACACACTCATAGACAGACCAAGAAAAGTTAGCATACCAAGAACATTGTGGCTGTGTGTCCACCTCAGGCTGCAAGTTGCTCCTTTGGGACATTTCCTTTTATTCCTTTGCCAGGTTTTCTTGGTATTCATTTAATTTCCTCCTGGGAGAAGTGAAGAGGGCTGACAGTCTTGGAAGGAGCGATTTGTCCAGGATCCATTGGTCCATGTGGGTGTCACATATTGTTTCATTAGTGAGGGCAGAGATGTAAAGCACACCCCCAAATCAGGTGCTCTCCTGAGCAATGAAACACATAACTGGAGCAAAGAACCAGAGAAAACAAGCAAACAAAATCCCTGATTTGGAAAGACCATGAAGGCAAAGAGGTGTCTCTCAAGGCACAGAGACAAAGGACTGAGAGCAGACCAAGCCAAATGAACAAAAGCAAATCAGTCAATCTCTCTCTCTCTCTCTCTCTCTCACACACACACACACACACACACACACATGCACACAACACATACTTTCTGATCTAGAAATACCTTGAAGAGATATTTTAAAAAGCCATCTCATTCACTTATGACCCCAGGGACTGACCTGGTGCCCGCAATATATAAAAGTACTTAATAGGTAATTGATAAATCAGTGGGTGAATAAATGAATGATTCTGTTCCCAGGTGAATATGTGGTTGTGAAAAGACACATGACTTATAAAGTGTTGAAGAAGAAAACTAGACATGGCCCTACTGCCTGTTCTGGTCAGGATGCGCAGAGCACCTGGGAAAGGTGGAGATGGAGCAGGGCTTCCCTCAGGTCTGCAGGGATCCAGGAGCTCAGGGGGAGGGGCTGGCAAGCCTGGCTGGGAGGCTGCGAGGTGGGACAGGTCATTGTGGAGCTGCCATCCCAGCTTAGGCTTCCTCTCCCCTCTGTAGGGTGGAAAGGGGGATCACTCACCCTGCTGGTGGAGGGATAGAGCATGGGACATGCAGCAGCTTTGGAATAGGTCATCAAGCTGTGTCCAGGGGTAATCTACAAGGCATAAGGATGAGCTCAGCCCTCCAGGTCCCTCGATGTAATGAAGAGGACACATTTAGCAACCTTGCTTCCAGAATCTCCCTTGTTCATTCCAAAGATGGTAGCAGGAAGCTCAGTCTGGCCAGGGCCCTGTGGTGCACAGAGAGACTTCAGCAGAACAGGACATGCCAGCCTGGGTCTCGCCCCTTGCTGATTGATGCACAGGAGGTGTTGGAGCCTCTGGCTGGGCGCAGAACAGGGAAATGACATGAAAACTCAGGCCACTCTGAAGGACAGAAAGACCAATTCCTGTCTTGGAGAGAGGTTATATTGACCCAAGGAATCCTGGCAAAGAGATGGGATAGAAGCTCAACTTTGCTTTAGTTTTTTTCTCTCCAGCATTAGAACTTGCCTTTGGTAATACACAGGTAGTTAGGGAAAACACACACACACACACACACACACACACACACACAATACATATCAGGGGAGAAAAAATATGGCATTACTTTTTAAAAAAATTTTATTAAGCAGTTGAGTTATTGTGCAATCATAAATGCATATAAAGTAACCATATGATATGCATATGTTCTTAAATAAGAGTTACCCCCACATTGCCCACACCCCAGTCTCTTGATTCTTCTATATTTCACCCCACACGTGGTATACATTGCTTAGACTATAAATTTTCCAGATTTAAGTGATTGCATAAGTATTATTTGGATTCTCAGGGGGTAAAGAGTATGCTACATTGTTGATTGACACCCTGGATCCCTCCCTATTCTCCCTCCCTCTCCTCTTCCCCACTGTCCCGGCCTCCCCTCCCACCCCATGCTACAAATCTATGGTTGCCCTAGATTACATGTTGCTACGCCTTTGCTGGGTCTAATACATGAGGTTGACCTCCTTTCACACAGGCCTGGGTTTAGCTCCAGCCTCCACAAATGAGTGAGAACATTCCACCCTTGACTCTCTGGGTTTGGCTAACTTCGCTCAGCATGATTTCTTCCATTGCCATCCACTTACTATCCATTCATCCAGTGAGGGGCATCTGGGTTGGTTCCATAATTTAGCTATTATAAATTGAGCTGCTATGAACATAGATTTTGCTGTGTCACTGTAATGTGCTGATTCCAACTCCTCTGGGAAAATACCCAGAAGCGGGATAGCTGGATTGTATGGTGGGTCCATCCCTAATTTTTTGAGGATTATCCACACTGCTTTCCAGAGCGGCTGCACCAGGCTTCAGTACGGCATTACTTTTAAAATTCATGCTGGCCATGGATTTCACAGCTGCTCAACCTTTTGCACTGAGACCCTGACATGCGGTCCTCATATCTGCTCTTCAGTGCATTTATAAAGTGTAGATCATAACCTTTTGGTTATGATCTACATAACATTCTCAGTTGAAGAAGGAAGAAATTAATGATTAGTTTTACTTTGAAGCAACTTTGAAGTTTTTGAGCTTAAACAGTTATGACTTCTAGTTAATAAAAGATTACCTTAGGACATTTATTGCTTTGAAACAAATTGTTTACATTATTAAAAGGATATGATTCTTTCTCCCTTCCTTCCTTCCTTCCTTCCTTTCTTTCATTGGGGGTTGAACTCAGGGACTTAAACACTGAGCCACATCCCCAAACTTTTCTATATTTTATTTTGAGACAGGGTTTTGCTAAGTTACCCAGGGCCTCATTAAGTTGCCAAGGCTGGCTTTGAACCTGTGATCCTCCTGCCTCAGCCTCCCGAGCAGCTGGGATTACAGGCATGTGCCACCATGCCTGCCTAAGATATGCACATTCTCACAAATGTTAGCAATTATATAATGCACGCAGATGTAACTTTATTCCCAAAGTGCACTCAGATTCTGGTTTGTGGTTGCCTCCCAGGACTGCGACGTAGTTCAGCAGCTGTGAACCCCGTCACCGACACACAGTGCTCCTTGGCTCCCCGTGGCAGAGCAGGGTTTTCTTCCAACCTGAGAAGGCTGGGAGGGTGCTCTCTGAGGACAAGCCTGAGTAGTTGCAAGATCGTTCAGCAATAGTGCATTCAGTTTTGCAAGCTACTGATAAAGTAGCTGTGTCAGTTTGCATTCCCACCGGTAATGAGCTCCTGCCACTCTGTACCTCTGCGGCATTTGGTGCCATTGTGGGTTTGGGGGCTGTTCTGTAGGTGTGTGGTGGTGCCTCTCTGTCTTCATTTACATTTCCCTGATGATGTGCGATGTGAACATCTTTTCATATGTTTATTTGGCATCTGAATATCTTCTTTGCTTAGATGCCTGGTTAGGTCTGTGGCCTATTTTAAAACTGGATTGTTTGTGTTCTTGTAGCTGAGTTTCAAAGTTCCTGGTGTGTTATCAGGCATGCCACTTACAAGTAGTTCCTCCCCACGTGAGGATTGTCTTGCTATTCTCTAGACAGTGTCTTCTGCAGAGCTGAATCTGATCATTTTAATGATGTCCAGCTTATCAATTATTTCTTTCACTGTGCTTGTGTCTTGGGGTCATTATCTACAAAGTCATTGACAAATGC
>PVKS010017631.1:0-20083 GCA_004027875.1 Aplodontia rufa
ATGGCTGCCTTTCTTACAAAGATTTGGTAGACTAGGTCCACCTTGGAGTTGTAGAACAAAAGAACAAAGAAACAGCATACGTAAGCATATCTTAGAATTAAGTGCCCTAATTGTATCTGGATTGAGGAATAAAAATGTTTTTCTACCCTTTAATTACCTTGTTTTTTTTTATCAGAATAAGTTTCTACCTTTTAGATTAAAAGATAAGTAATAATATACTGTTAGATTGATTGTTAGACCTAGGATTAAGTATAAGGATTCAATAACAAGTTGGTTTAGTAGTATATTAATTTAATCTTTAGGGTGAATAATTTCCTTTAAGATGAAGTAGCTGTAATCAAGTATGTCTTTGTTAAAATACCTACATACATAGTTGACTTTACTTATGGGAAATTGACCTCTTTGCCCAGACAGACCATGTCTCAAATATGCAGCTGTTTGAACTTAAATAGTGTAAGGTCTAGACCTTTGTCTAGAAAATCTTGAGTTTCTATTTCCCCTTAGTGAGATCTTATAGGATGTGGTTTTTAGATGAGAAATATTTTAGACATAGGAATATTATATTTTAAGTAAGAAAATAGAATTAATATTTAGAAATATATGACATAATTAATTATAGAATAGATTAGATCTAATTGATTTTAGAATAGCTTTAAAGACAATGTCTGTCACCTTAGGTCTAAACAAGGATGGATGGTCAATATGTAGTCCTTGTGGTTAATTTTTCAAGGAAGTATGTTGTATTGATGGCTAATGTCAGAGATTATCAAGAAATTTAAAAAGAAGTCAAAATGTAATGAAACAGTTAATGAAAGTGTTGTTTTGCTACCTGTATAAAAATACATCACAACAAAGAACAGACAGCATTTTGCTCTAGCTGCTTGCTGTGTCTGCGTGCAACTTGCTCCAGAGGTTTATGTTGTTCCTCTGCGCTGACTCCACTCATCCTTCAGGGACTCTAAGGGTTGCTGGGCCTGGCTCCTGGCAGCTCAGTTTGTCAAAGCCCAAGATAAGTTCTCCTGAAATTTTGCTTGGAATTACATTGAATTTATAGATTAATTTTGGGGAAGAACGAGCATCTTTAGCATACTGAGTCTTCCTTACTGTGAACATAAGAAAATTTCCTCCTTTATTTAGGTCTGCCTTTAAGTTAACAAGTAATGCATTATAAAGTTCTCCTTCAAAGTTTTTTCTTATATTTCGTGTTAATCGTATTTCTAAATTGCTTTTATAAATGCAATCATTTAAAACATTACATTCTAATTGGTTATTGCTAGAATACTAGAATGCCATTTATTTAGAAACAGGGCCTCAATATGTTGTCCAGGCTGGGCTTGAATTCCTGGACTCAAGGGATCCTCCTGTCTCAGTCTCCCTAGTAGCTGAACTACAGAACACAAGCCACAGTGCACCCCGCCCCCCACTGTTGATATTGCTTTAGTATCAATAACACCACTTTGCTGGACTCTCTTTGTTTGTTTGTTATTTATTTATTTCTGGTACTGGTGATTGAATACCCAGGAGCCCTTTACTGCTGAGCTACATCCCCAATCCTTTTCATTTTATATTTTGAGACAGGGTCTCCCTAAATTTCTGAAGCAGGCCTCAAACTTTCCCATCTCTTTTGTTTGGCTGTTTTTGCCAATCTCTTGCCTTACCATCTTGAAGTCACTGGGATTACAGCTCTATGCCACAGCATCTGGGTTCTTGGTTTAGATAGTTTGTAGAATCTCTTGGGTGGTCTATTTAGACTATCCTATTCTCTAGAAATGATTTTTCCCTTCAGTTTCAGACATTATTTCTCACTTATTTTTCTCATTTCTTTATCAGGCAAAGACCTCTAGAAATAAGATGAATAAAAACAACAATGGCGATATTTTTAAACAGAATTCTTCTAATATTTCACCATCAAGTATGATGTTTGTGGTAAATTTTTGATAAATGCTCTTGACCAGTTTAAGAAATTTCCTTTCTGTCCCTAATTTACATGTTATTTTTTAATTTAAAATCATGAATAAATGTTGAATTTTATTTAATCCTTTTATTGAATGTATTAAAATGATCCTTTAAATTTTTTCTTAAGGTGGCAAATTATCTAATAGGCTTTCCCATGTCTAACCTCTCTGATTCTGGAATAAATGCTGGCTACTCAGGTTAATGTTTTACCCACATTACTGAATTCAATTTTCTAATATTTTATTATGATATTTGCATCTATGTTTATACATAAGCTTTCATGTAATTTTCTTTCTTTTCTAGTTCTAATTTGAAAAATGAGTCTTCTTTTTTGTTATCATCTGGAACATTTCATATGAGGAAAGAGTCACCTGCTCCTTAAGGTTTTGATAAAACTTGGGTGTAAAATCTTCTAGGCATGATAGTCCCTTGGTATGTAGATTTTATCTCTGATTAATTTCTTCAACAGCTAGGGGTGTGATTCATCTAGTGCCCCTGGCAAATCTATGCCGGCTATTTTTAGCAGTCATCTGCTTGTATTTCTTAATTCCTTTAGTTTCATTGTTACCTATCTTGTATCAGTATTTTTTTTTTAAAGCGAGAAGGACAGTGAGAGAGAGAGAGAGAGAGAGAGACAAAATCAATTTTTATTGAGTTTTTCGCATGGCCTTCGTTGCTCTGACACTTAGTTGTGTACGTGGGTGCTGGGGTTTGAACCCGTGTACTTGTGCTTGCCAGGCAAGCGCTGTAACCGCCAGGCCACTGCTCTAGCCCCTCGGTAGAATATTTTAAAGATATTACTCCTGGCTATAGATCTATTTAAGTTTTTTATTTGCTCTGGAGTCAATTTAGATAATTTCTATTTAACAACAAAAAAATGCTGAATATCACTGAAATCTGAAATTACACAGAGTACGTTCTCTGATCATAATGGAATCTAACTGGAAATAAGTAAAAGAAAAATAACAGAAAAATCCCTACACACATGGAAATTATTTTGGGGTGGGTAGGTACTGACCACTGAGTTACATCCCAGCTCCCCTTTCTTTTTTCTTAGAGGGATGGTGAGAGAGAATCAGTTTTATTTAGTTTTTCATGTGGCTTTCATTGCTCCTACACTTCATTGTGTATGTGGTGCTGGGGTTCGAACCTGTGTCCTCACACACAACAGGCAAACGCCGAAACCTCTGAGGCACTGCTGCAGCACCGTCCCCCAGCCCCTATTTTTTGAAATTTTATTTTGAGACACGGTTTTGCTAAGTTGCTGAGGCTGGCCCTGAACTTGTGATCTTCCTGCCTCAGCCTCCAGAGTATCTAGGACACTGTCTGGCCAAATGCAGAAATCAAATAAATAATTTCTAATTAATCCATAGGTCAGTGGGAAATTCTCAAAAGGAAGGAAAGTACACAGGATTGAGTGAACAAAAATACAAGAAGTCAATATATGTGGAATGTAACTAAAGTAGGCATGAGAAAGAAGTTTATAGCATTAAGTGCTTATGTTAGAAATGAGGAAAGGTTTCAAATAAATCATTTAAGTTCAAACCTTGAGAAACTAGAAAAGTAAATTAAAATAAACCCAAAGCAAGCAGAAGGACGAAAATAACAGAGTTCAGCACAATGGAAAATAGGAGAACAATAGAGAAAAAACAGGGAGACCAAGAGCTGGATCTTTGGAAAAAAGTGAATAAAATTGATAAACCTTTAGCAAAGCTGACAAAAAAAAAAGTTGGGGGGGGGGATAAGAAAGGCAAATAAAAAGGGAAAAGACAAAAATTGCCAAAAAGCAAAAATAAAGTAGTCCGGTGGCAGCGGCCCTTGCTTGCGATTCCAGCAACTCCAGAGGCTGAGGCAGGAAAACAGCAAATTCCAAGGCCATCCTGGGCAACTTAGGGAGACTGTCTCAAAATAAAAACTAGAAAAGGACTGGGGATGGAGCTCAGTGGCAGGCTGCCCGAGTTCAATCCCCAGCACAACCCCACTGCAACAAAACCAAAAATAGCAGCGACGAAAGCCTGGAAGCAGCTCAGACGCCTCGCAACAGGTGAGTGGATGAACGTGACACGTGTGTCCCGTGGACTGCTACTCAGGAATTAAGAGGAGCCAACTGTTGACACAAGCAGTCCTTTGCGTGAATCTTCAGGGAATTATGCTGTGTGGAAAAGAGCCCATCTAGAAGTTGGCATATTATATGTTTCCATATGTGTAACTTTTTTAAGTGACAAAACTTTAGATGCAGATAGACTAGTGGTTGCCAGGGGTTAAAGATGGGGAGGAGAGAAGTGGATGTTTTTATAAAAGGGCAACAGAACAGGTCCTCCCAGTGAAAGAATGTTCCATGTGTTGACCGAAACAAAATGGTACAGAATTAAAAGCATCTGTGCAAACAGTTATAGCAGCTATGAATGAGCTAGGTGGATTGTATCAACACCAATATTCTCCTTGTAATACCTTGCAAAATGGAGGAAATTGGTAGAAAGTACTTTTTGTATTATTGCTTATAAGATCATGTGAATCTACAAATATCTCAATAAAATTTCAAGCAAAATGTTTTACTAAATAATCTATACATTTTTTTTCAGGGCTGAGGATCAAACTCGGGGCCTTGCATGTGCTAGGCAAGTGCTGTGCCACTGAGCTAAATCCCCAACCCCTAATCTATACATTTTTGAAATTTCCCCTAATGTTCTATTTTATATTCTTTTCTTCTTTTTTAATATATTTTTATTAGTGCACTATAGTTTTACATAATGTTGGGATTAGTTGTCACATATTCCTAGATGCACACAAATCAGCAGTATAATTTGTTCAATATCCTGCTCCCCATATCCCTCTACCTCCTTCCTCCAGTTCCCTGATCTCTTGCCTTTCTTCTGGGTCATATATTGTTCCTAAAAAGCCAAAAACAGTGACATAATTCTTATAACTATGAAGAACATTTTTTATATATATGGCTATAGTATGTACAGTGACATTTATACTTGGAATGTACCTTGTTTTATTTCAGTTCCAACGTTTCCCCTTCTCCTCCTTTCCTATCATCCCTTGTTAGTCTTCAAAATATTTGATGATGGGATTAAACATTTATGTTTTTGTACAGGTATGCACCATAGCTTGTTCAAATATCTAATGAAGTATCTTGCAACTGTATTTCATAAATGTTAACATTTTGCATTTTTGTTCTATGGCTCTAATACAAGAGTTTGTCTACTTTACTCCTGAGCCTGGGTTTAGGTCCAACCTCCACAAATGAGGGAAACTGTTCCATCCTTGACTCTGTGTTTGGCTAACTTCACTCAGCATGATTTCTTCCAATGCCATCCATTTACCTTCAATAGATGCAATATCATTGTTTTTCATTACTATTTTTTATTAAGAAATTTATTTTTTGAACAATCAAACCTGCTTCTAACAAAAAATATAATATATATAAATTCTGAATATTAGATTCACCCCCTAAAAGCCCCCCAATTATCCACCCTTATCCCTCCCCCCTTCCCAATACATCTCTACAAATGTCTTAAGTTGTATGTCATTACACCTTTTCCAGATTTAAAACATGAGAATTGACCTCCTTTCTCAAGCTCCAACCTCACAGATGAGTGAAGACATTCGACCCTTGGTTCTCTGGGTTAAGCTGATTTCACTCAGCATGATTTCTTCCATAGCCATCCATTTACCTTCAAAGGCTGCAATATCATTGTTTCTAATTGCTGAGTAAAACTCCACGGTATGTATGTACCACAGTTTTTGGATCCATTCATTCAGTGATGGGCATCTGGGTTGTTTCCATAATTTAGCTATTGTAAATTGAGCTGCTATGAAGATCGATTTCGCTGTGTCACTGTAGTGTGCTGATTCTAAGTCCCCTGAATGTCATTGTTTCTAATAGCTGAATAGAACTCCATTTATTTTACATTCTTTAGTTTCATGAAAACATAAATTTATTTTTTGAATTGCTGCTGAAAAGGCAAAGAAAATAGTTCAAAGGACAAATGTGCTTTAACAAACTGAAAATAGACCATTCTTGGTTCCGGTGTTTTTCAGCTGAGTTAGTCATATCAAGAACCATCTTTAATTAAAGGCAAAGAGCTGCAAAGAAGACAGTTGCCTTAGATGTGGGCAGGAGGCACTGTTTTTTTTTTTTTTTTTTTTTTTGATAATGAAGTGGTTAAGACCTTTGTTCTTAGAATTCATATTGTCCTGGCCCACAGACGTTTCAAGTCTATCTGTTCTATCTTTCTGCCACTGCAGAATTGTTCTCCACGCTGTGCCCATAATAAATGATGATTACTATCATTAATACTAATAGTCTCAACAACATTATGCAGTATAATGGCTCCAGTGATTATACAGTTTGATAGGTCTTATTTTCCTGAGCTCATCATGAAATTTCTTGCTCAATATAATCTTATTATTTCTATTTATTTGTCCCTTAAAATGCCCTGCCTGTTACTTCCCCTATAATTAGAAGCTCTCTGGGTGAGGCTTTTTCATTTTGGTTTCCTTTCCAGTGCCAGGAGCATGGTGGGCACTCCACAAATGCTGTTCCAGTTTTGATGTTGACATCTTCAAATGGAGGCAGGTGACTCCACAAGTTAGGACAAGTCATTGTGTCAACCAGGATTAATTTTAATAATTTGCTTCAAACTCATTATAATATTGGTTCTTCTCCAAGCACCTTGGTTTTTGGACGATTCATGCTGATTACCTGATTTATTCATTTCCTTTAAGATTTTGAAAATCCAACCCGGTCAGTCTTTTTTTTGGTAATTCCATTGTTCATAATAAAGTCACAATAAGGTTGATACTTGCCTATTAAACACTGATTGTACTATTTTCAGGTTTATTGTTACTAGACAACACAGATCTATAACTAGATGAGTGTCCAAATCTGTGAATTCACAAACTCTTAACTACAGGAATGACATGGAGACACAAAATTAATTAAGCAGCTACTGCACCCTCTATTGCTGATTTTTTTTTTTATTTTTGGAAAAGGAAGTAAATGACTAAGAGGCTAAGGAATTTGTAAGAAATGTAAATCATGTATCTTTAATAACATGAAGTAACCATATTTTCTACGGGGGTTATCAGAACAGTGACCTCAGTGGAGGTGTCTAGCAAGTGTTCAATGAAATGGACTCAGTGATCAAGAGTACTCACAAATCTGCTGTTGAAAACAAACCTATGATGATGATGGCAGTAACTCAGGAAATCCACTGCAAAGAGAGTTTATGTTGACCAGCATCCTCTTGCTAAATATCATCCATGTAGAAATTGCCCTCTATGCTGACTTGAGAGATTTAGTACCTAATCTGCAGGAAACATCCCTGTTCTTCGAGGAAGAAACCTCAGACCACTAAAGAGAAGAGAAGAGAGAGAGAGAGAGAGAAAGGGGGGCATATTCTGGTAGGGCTGGTGAGAACTGGAACTGAGCCACAGGGGTGCTTATTCACAGGAAGTGTGGCTTTGCTTTGCTTTTGAACAGCCTGGGAGATTCCAGGTGTGGGTTTCTGTTTTGCCACAGTCAGTCTCTTAACCTAAAATTGTAGTCCCAAATTTGGTGCATTTTCTCCAGATCAACTAAATAATACGCCCAAGCTTGGACAAAGTATAGGGAGAAAATGTCTAAAATAGTTCCTTACCCAGTGGGACAGTGGTGTAATGTGGGGTGAAGTGGGCTAGGTTAATGTACCATGGTAGGTTGGGAATGGAGAGAGCAAGATGAAGGCTCCTGGTCACCATTTCTGTTCTCTAAATAACTTAGATACTTAGAAACACTCTTTTCCGGCTCTATCTAGAATGATAGGCCTCTCCAGCTCCAATAGTCTCTTTGCCTCGAATTCTTCCCGGTAGATTTCTTCTTCAGTGGTGTCTCTACTCAGGACTGCTGCAACCAGGAACAACTGGCAGAAAACATTTCTCTCCTAGCAGTGCTTGATGATCTCCTCCGCTGGTCAAAATGTCTTATACGATCTGTTATTCACTGAAATCAGAAAATGTTGAACCTGATTTTCTTCAGAGAGCTTTATGGAACTTAAATACACCCAATAGCTAAATGAGGGCAGAAGTCTGTAGGTAAGGGCTAGAGCCATACGCTACTTGTCCAGGTAGCTGTGCTGCAAACCTCTAAGGGATTCATATAACATCACTACAACTTTAATAATGATGCAATTTAATTAACAACTTTTTTTAGTTTCACTAATGTCCAAAAATAATATACATCAGTGGTCCAAGGTAAAAACATTAGGGCAATTTCTTTCTTTCTCTCTCTCTCTTTCTTTCTTTTTTTGTCCTCAGTTAACTGCTTACTTTTGGTGAGTCACCAGTCCTCCCTGGCTTCTAGCTTCCTTATCTATAAAGTAAAGGGGCTGATCTAGGTAACCCCTAAAGTACCTGCCTACTCTAACAATCTGAAGTTCTAGAAAGGACCAGGGGAAAGTAACCTTTTCCCTAACTATTCTATAAAGTTTCCAAAGATTAGTTCTATTATGCTGGTTGCTTTCACCCAAACCTGAATTGCTTTAACTGTATAAGGGTAATTATCACATTTAAATGTAAGTGTTTGAATTCTAAAGGACTGTGGCCAACAGAACCTTAACATCAGACCGCGTACACCGTCATTTAATTAAAAAGAAGAAAAGAAACTAAAAACCCTTGCTGCCTTTGTTTCATCAACTATCAAGTCACCCCAGCTTGCAATGGGCTTGATAGGCTTTTAATGTGCTGTGTGACTCACCAGGAAGACAGTGCAGCTGAGTCTGGTAGCATTTTAGAAGGCTTGCTGATTGAAAAAAAAAAAAAAAGTGCCCAAGGGAAGGAAAGCTATGATGCGCAGTTGTCCACCAGGGTCTTAGAACGAAACTGAAAATGAAGTTGCAACTACAAAGGTGAAAAGACACTCAATGTCCTCAAATTTTTTTTATGAAGAAATAAAAATTGATTAATAAATGCGGTTGCTGACTTTTCTCTGGGGTAATTGGTAATGCGAACCCATGAAACACTGTTCATGTTATCACAACGGAGAAAAAGTGATGATAATGAGTCCGTGATAGATGAAGGAGGATGTTTAGCCCTGTTTAAAAGATCATCTTTCCTCATCTTTGTTTTACTTCCTCTCAGGGTTGCTGACCTGTTCTATTAAGACAGCGATAAGAGGCACTTTGAGAGGTCTTATAAATACTGACTCTGCAACTTGCTTTTATCAGTAACTTTATCCCAGTACCTTATTTAGGCAAAAGAAAATGAAAACAAATCCTGCAATACAGTTTATCTTGGAAGTGGGTAATGTGAGAGGAAAAGGGTGCCTAAAAAAGGTCACAGATACACTTGACTAGAAGAGGAATATAGTTCTAAAGAAGCAGGACTATCATAGCTCAAATTGCTATGATTGCTAGATATTTTTTAGGTTGTTTAAAAATATGATTGATACTTACATTATGATAATGTAGGTAATTGCTAGGTATAAAATGATAAGATAATTGCCACAATTTCAAGCTATTATAGCTCAAGATGGTTACCTAGCTAGTGTATCACTATTTATGTACACCAGTGCAAATCAACTAGGGAAGAGTATATCCCCCAAGAGACACATGGCAATGTCTGGAGACATTTTTGGTTGTCGCAACTTGGGAGGGTCTATTGGTATGTTAATTAGCTTTCCATTAACTGTAACAAAATACCTCAAATGATCCATGTTTAAAAAGGAAGGTTTTATTTTGGTTCACAGTTTCAGAGGTTTCAGTTCATGGTCACTTAGTCCCATTACTTTGGGCCTGTAGAAATGTAGTAGCTCATGGTAGAATCTACATGTGGACAGGATGCCCCTTTTACTTCATGACTGGGAGCAGAAGAGAAAGAGGAAGAAGAGATCAGAGGCCCACGATCATTAAGCCCATTAAGCCCAGCCTCTTAAAGGCTGCACCACCTCCCAATGGTGTCCAGCTGAGGCCAAGCCTTTAAACATGGCCTTTGGGGGTGTTCCAAATCGGAACCACAGCAATTAGCATCCATTGGGCAGCAGGCAGGGATGCCGCTTAACATCTTAACAATGGACAACTCCACCAACAAAGAGCTATCCAGTCCAAAATGTCAACGATCCTGAAGTTGAGAAAACCTGATGAGCATTATAAGGACAACGGTGTAGCCTGATGGCTTATGTAGTGTGTCTCTCTGGGGAAGGAATGACTGTGTTCCTAGAGAGTTTGAAGATTGACCAAAAATAGATCAGGCCTCCAATAACTGGGACCTGGGGTTGAGCAACTCCCTGAGAGGACTATGAGGTCATGATCGAAGGTATCTGATCCAATGGGCATGGGCAGAGGCCACCAAACTGCACTTGAGTAGAGAAATTTTTGAATGATACCATTTATCTGAGAGAGGGGTAAGAAACACCTGCACCACTAGTTCACCCTGGAAGAAGATTCCAAGCTCTTTCTTATGTCCACACACGAACTGCAACTCTTCTCAGATTAGCAGAGGAACAGACCAGAAAACGAATAGCAGTTCCAATGATTAGTTTGTACTCGAGCAACTTGATCAGCCAGAGGAGGGAGGGGGAAGTATTTGTGTGTATGTTAGTGAGAGCGTGAGTCTATGTGTGTGTGTGCACACATTCTTCCCAAAGGAGGAACCTTCAGATATTCATTTACATAGATGTCAGGTGATATTCTGTCTCTTCTTGCTATATTCTGCAGGTAAGTTTGCAACTGAGAGCACAAGGGATGGGTTCTTGAGATTCAGTGGGGCTTGTTTGGCTTTGCCACATCAGATCAAAATGTCCTCCCCAGAGCACAACAGGTGGGTCCCCCAGATTTCTGTTTCATTTCTTTCTTTAATTTATTTATCTTTTTCTTTTTTTAAACACTGGGTATTTAAACCAGGGGTTCCTTACCACTGAGCTATATCCCTAGACCTTTTAATCAAATCTATAAATATATATTGTGATTAAATTTCAGCAACAAAGAGAGTGAGCATGCAAAGATGACCAAAATTGATTATTGGATTTAAGACTAAAGTTCTAACAGCTTAGAAAGCATCACTGACTTATCATTAACCCTACGATTGGAGTAGTAGACTTCTATTTGCCTATCAGCTGGTTTCTTGGGGAAGCCACACAGACCCTGCCCACATGGGTCTGCTGCGCTGTCCATCATAGAACCTCACCAACCCACATCCTGCCTGATGTGCATTTGAACTACTGTGGGCCATTCAACCTTTTTAGAGGGTGGTTTAGAATTTAGGCTTAAGCCTGTCAGCAGCCAGGTATGGGAGAGAGTGGGCCTGGGAGTAAAACCAGCATGAGGAGGGAAGTAGACTGGGAGGCAGAAGGATCCTTATAATATCATTTGGATTTCACAACTCAGGATCTCGGATCTCTTAGCTCCATGAGCCAACTGATTCTCTGTTTTGCTTAAGCATCTCTGAGTTGGATTTCTGGCACTGAGAACCCAGAGAGTCTTGACTAATAAACACAGTATCTGGGTGGGAAGAGGAACTGAGAGATAAAGACTAATCCACTTTGACCGATAGAAATAATTTGGAATTCTGAGAAAAAATCATATGATTTTTAGATATCTGAGAAGATGAATAGAGGATGACTCTAGAGTCACTCAAGTACCTCAAGGGCATAGGTGAGGAACTACCCAAGAGAGTAAAATATTCTAGAGTTGCCTAACCTGGCTGTACCAACTGCAAACCATGTGTCATGATTCATTTAAACAAATGATAACCTAACCTTTTTCTTTCTTTCTTTCTTTTTTTCTTTTCCCCCACATCTGAAAGTGAAATACAGACATTATGCTACTTCACCCTTAAATCCATCAGTACCTCCTAAGAACAAAGACCTTTTCCTCCATAAATATACCACTGTAGAAAAGGCTTACCTGGTTCTTTCCTCTCATCCCTGAATGAATCCTTTTCTCTAAGCAGCCCAGTGCAATGCTATTTAGACACCAAAATCTTGGTATTGGTGTGTTCATTTTTACTTAGATGACACTGCTTCTGGGTCCTCTTAGTAGAAGAAGCGAGAATATATATTTAAGTCATGGCTAAATCACACCAAGTCCTGTGTTCTAAATCTAAAACCACAGGGTTCTTCTGCCTTTAATGGAAAGGGATTCTACACTCATCAACTCAACTTAGTGATCCCTACTCGGGAGTGTTTCTTGTTTTATATTCAACTTGGGAGCCGTTTACTTCTTACTCTGTTCCTAGAGCAAATCAAAGGGAAAGTTGGTGTGAAGGCTGATTCACTTTTATGGTGGTCCCTTTTCCTAAACAGCTTCAGGCAGCTTCCATTCCTTGTACCAGAGTGTGAAGGAATAATCTCGTTATTTCTTTTGGTACAATAAATAAATACATAAATAAATAAACAAATTCCAAAATCTTGCGTATCTTTCATACATTTCATGTCTAAGGTTCTGAGGAATCCTGAAACTTTGTATTTCTACTGCCAGATAATTAGGAGACAACATCTTAATTATTATTTATTTAGCCGCTGGGGAACCCAGACTCTCATGCATACTAAGCACACACTCTATCACTTACGCCCCAGCCTCTTTCTACCTTCTTGCAGGTCAGTGTGCAGTAGAGAATTTTGCTAACTTTGTACTTTCACTGGTTCCAGATGGTTGCAGTATTTCATCAAAAGAAAATAATTTTTTCATAACAAATTGGTCTTAATTTTCAAGTGGCATGGCCTAATTAAAGTGACCATTAACAAGGATAAAAATGCAAATTTTCTTCTTCTCTTTTGCTTTCTTTGAAGTCAAAGGGGAAGCCAAAATGAAATGCAGATGAAAGCTTTCTTTGCCTCCCTCCCACCAACTTCATTTCAGGCTCCAAATTCAACTAACTGAGAAGGGCGTGGCAGACTTGCCAGCAGCTGCAGCCAGGATTAACTGCTGCCTTGTTCCTCTGCCAAATCCATCTGCGAAACAAAACTGAAACAGGGCTCAGAATTTTGTCATCTTTGGAGGTGAAGCAGACCACACAGCACAAAGTGTCCAACTTGAGGAAATCTGGGTTTGGGGCCAATTTTGCTACTTTAGAGCTGCTGGCTTTGGTTTCTCTGAGTCCTGCTTCTTTGCAAAGCAAGAATAAGAGTCACTGCCTTGCTGACCTCATAAGGGCGTTGGAAGCTCAAATTAAATGTGATAATGTCAGAGAGCTTTGTGAACTCTAAAGAACTATAAATATAAGGTGTCATTAGAAGTTGACAGTAAGTGATGAGATAGCTTAGTTGAAGCAATTTCAAATGCCTGGGCAGAGCTGTGAGAGTGTGGAGTATTTGTACCGCCCCTTGGTAAGGCAAGAGGGGGCAGCTGGGATGGGAAGTTGGTGTTTACTTTTCTCCCATAGGTAAACAGGGGGCATGTTGAAGTGCTTCTGGGACAAGGTAGGAAATGCCACAGTGGTTTGGAGATTGCAGTTATTCTGATGAGCTGAGATTTAATGAACAGGACACAGGCAGATGGAAGGAGAGACCATATATACTTTAGAAATAGCACAAGTGGGGCTGGAGCAGTGGCTCAGTGGTTATGGTGCTTGCCTAGCATGTTCGAGGACCCAAGTTCAAACCCTAGCACCACATACACAATGAAGTGTTGGAGCGATGAAAAACTAAATAAAGTTGTTTCTTTCTCTCTCTCTTTCTTGCACTGTCCCTCTCTCTTCTTAAAAAAAAAAAATAGAGCACAAGTGGAGCAAAAGATGAGGTTTAGAAGTCGTAAAGACAGAGGCAGTGGGAACTGACATGGCTGCCCGTGTGGGGAAAGCGAGGGGGAGAAGAATTTTCCAGGCTTAAGGGCAGGGGACCCTGGAGTGGGAAGCCCAGGGAGCAACAATCCAAGAGAATCAGTGGGAAAAGGTCTTGATGTCCCAAACCAGTGGTCTTCAGTCAGTTAGAGATTGTCACGCTCCTGTGTGTTAGGGCTCGCTGCGTGCAAATCAACTTTCAGATGAAGTCTGAAACAAAACCTCAAGTACAAAACAGAAGAAATTGAAGCTGTTTTACTGAAGTGAGGCTTGAGGAACCCGGGGCCATTCAGCTTCCCCCTGAATCTCACTGGCAGCTCCCAAAGCATCTCTGCAATGAGCAGGGATCTGCTGACAGATGCAGGACCAGTCATCCTCGGTGTATCTCCAGCACCTTGCATGTGGAAGGGGTTTCTCTATTTCCCGAATGAGTGAGTGAATGCAGCAGATTGAGTAGGTGGTCTAGAGGGGATGACCCATTGATTAGTGGGTACAGTGGATTCTGCAGCTCCACAGTGAGGCTGTGACTTGGCAACATTGGATGGTTTGTAGATAAAGTTTTCTCCAGCTTGAGACATGGGTTGGTGGCTGCTGTGCCAGGGAGCTCCCTGATCAAGGGGTGGGGGAGCTCCCTATTCATGGGAGCATCCAGCCACAGAAGCCAGAGTTGTAGAGGGTAAGACAAGCCAGAACAAGAGTAAGCTTCCGTTGACAAGATCTTGTTCATATTATCACAAAAGCACAGCCAGCCCGGTGCTCTGCCCTTACAGAGTGAAGAAGGTTGTCTCCAGAGTCACAGACCACAATTAGAACATCTGACATTTATTGGATGCTGCTATTTGCAAGGCACAGTAACAACCTCTTTATGTGGTGTTATGAGCAGAACAATGACCTGCAAAGACATCTGTGTCTCAATCCCCAGAGCCTGTGAACATGTCAGGTTATGTGACAGTGGGGGAATTCAGGTTGCTAATCAGCTGACCAGGAGAGGCAGGTGCTGTTTTGTCCTTTCTGAAACTCACGTTGAAATTTGGTGGCCACTGTGGTGGTGTTGCGTGGGAGGTGGGACTTTGAGAAGTGATTCGGTGGATAAGAGGGATTACTGGCTTTCTCCTGTGAGTTCTCCCTTGTTTGGAACTGGATTAGTTACTGTGAGAACAGGTCATTGTAAATCAAGGCCACCCCTCTTGTTTTTTCACTTCCACATGCACCCACTTGCTCTTCCACTTTTCTACTGTGTTATGACATAGCACAAGGCTCTTGGAAGATAGAGCTGCCAGATCTTGGACTCACTCAGAAGTGTGAGCTGAAATAAACTTTAATTCTTTGAATAGCTCACAGCCTCAGGTACTCTGTTATAGTAACACAAAACAGATAAGACAGGGGGAAATTATCCTGGATTATCCAGGTTGGACCAATATAAGCACAAGGAGTCCTTAGAAGGGACAGTGGGAGGCAGGAGAATCAGAGTCAGAGAAACAGCTGTGATGATAGAAGCAGGGATTGGAGTGACGTGAGGATGTGACTGGGCTTTTCTGTTTGTAAGATGGAAGAGGACGACAAGGCAAGGAAAGAGGAAAGCTTCTAGAAGCTGTATAGCCAAAACACAGACTCTCCTCTAGAGCCTTTTGTCCCTGATGACAGATGTTGGGGTTGTTTTAAGCCATTAAATTTTATGTAATTAGTTACAGTAGCCATAGGAAACAAATATAGATGCTTTTAGCCCGCACCCATGGCAGCCTGGTCAGGTGGGTGCTATTTTGTAGAGGAGTAGACTGAGTCTTGGGGAGGTGCAGTCACTCGACCCAGTGTGCAGCAAGTGACCTGATTCCAGAGTCAGCTCTCTTTACCACACTGCTACCTGGAAATGGCTTTACTTCCTCATTTCACAAGGGAGAACACTGAGGCCCGGAGAAGCACCTTGCCCTGACCTAGTTCTCACACAAGCTGGTGACACAGCTCAAACTGCCCCAGGAGGGTGGTGTAGCCCTGTGCTTCATGAAGACAAGTGTTTTTGTAATACAGGTTCTGATTCAGCAGGGCTGGCGGGGATCTGGGACCTGGCAACTTCAATCAGCTGCACAGCCGTGGTGGCAATTCCTGAGTCTGCTGTTGGGTTCAGGCAATCCTGTCATCAGAAGAGCCTGGAACTTCTAGAGGGACGAGAATGAGGAGGTGCTGAGAAAGGGGGAGATGCAGGCATCCAATGTACAGACCTCTGTGGAGAACACCTTTAGGATCTCACCGGGAAAGGACAGAGTTAATGAGAACAGCAGAAGTCTTTGTGCTTTCTGTGAGAAAGATGTCACCCAAATATGATGGTTATTTTTGTCATTTTAAAAGTCAACCCAACTCTGCAGACCCAGGTCAAGGATATTCTTTGTGCCACAGAAACCACAATAACTATATGTGTTTATGGGAGAAAATGCAAAATTTCCATCCTCTATAGTGAGTTTTAGGTTGTTTTGTTTTTTGAGAAAAAAAAAAAAGAATGCACTTATTTTTTGAGAAAGAGCTCCGAAATTTTGACATAATCAAAGGATTCATGGCCCCTACCTCACCTCTCCTCAGCCCCATCTTCTCAGAAGACTACAAACTCAAGACCAGGGGGACCATTCACTCTATGACAGAGGTTATGGGTTTCTCAGTCCATTTTAAGAAAGAAAGAAAGAAAAAGAAAGAAAGAAAGAAAGAAGGAAAGAAAGAAAGAAAGAAAGAAAGAAAGAAAGAAAGAAAGAAAGAAAGAAAAAGAAAGAAAGAAAAGAATATGCTCAGGCCTGCATTCAAGTAGTAGGAGTTGAAAAAATCTCCATAACCTACTTCACTGCATTTGCAAACTTTCCAACTGTCTGGCCAGCAGAGCTGCCTGCAGGCTAGGAATGCTCTGGTTTCATTTTGAAACAACTCCCAGGCACACAAGCAAGAAATATCAGCTTTCAGACACATGAATTCAGCGAAGAAATAAATGTTTGCCTGAGTATTTCCTAGGGACATAGAGTGAAAACCATACCTCTACTTATTTACAGCGGCTAAAACATGAGACTTTCTTTCCCCATAAGACTCAAAGGTATTATTAGCTTCCTATGTTCCCTAATGTGTAGTTTGCAAAATGGAATTTTAAAGTATTTCTAAAATAGGTTTTTCTGTTTCAGCTCTGGGGGTTGCCTGCGAAGGCAGTGGCAATTCTTTTGAAAAATAATATGTTGATGATTGTCTGGATCACTCAGCAAGCACTGAAGAGCTCTAGGAAGTACAAGGGAAGCATTGTATTAGGTACCGGAGAGAAATCCTGCTTATCTTCCAGCTAGGATTCAGTGCTCATGTCGAGAAGCTGAATCCATGGGGAACTTGACATTGTGGGCAGTTTTCAGTTTTCATTCTGAGACTGGGAAAACACACAGCTTGCGGGCAAGAAGACTGTTGTTAGTCATGGTGTCCTGTTCAGGCCCCTGTACCTCTCCACGCTTCTACGCTATAGTCTTAGGTCTTCAAATGCAAACTATGAATAAAAATACTCCCTCTCAGAATTATTGTGAGAATGAATGGATATCATGAGAACAGCACAAAGCAGGCCCCTGAAGATGTATCTTCCTCCAACAGCCAGCAGCCAACCGGAGATTTTCAACAATAGTTCATTTGACCTTGATATACGGTATGTAATCTGTTTGCCTTAAGTTGACCAATCACTCTATATTTTGCTCGGTTTACCAGTAATGCTATTTTTTTAATGTCTTTGGAACATGGGAAAAGGAGATTAAAAATACAATTTATGGCAATCCAGTCATGGTTATAAATCTCGGGCTGCACACATTCATGGAAATGGAGGGGAGACGGCTGTGCTCAGAAGACATGGTCATAATGCATTGATTGATTATCCTGGTGATGTGAAAGCAACAGTCAATGCCAGAAGAGAGCTTCTTCAGGTTTATTAATTATTGGGGATTAGAAGAATTAGATTTTCCTTTCTGTCTTGCTATCCCCCAACACACACACACACACATACACACACACACACACACACACCTACTCCTCTGCCTCCTCCTCCCTTACCAGCAGGCAGGGAAAGTTCTCCAGAGTGACACTGGTGGAAACACTCCTTCCTTGCCCACTACTTACCCCTCTCCAGCCACATAAGGCAAGTGCTACCCTACCCCTTGGCACTCCCCAATCCCCTAGAGTCCTCTGTGCAGAGGGAAATAACAGTCTCCCAAAATAGTGCAAGCGTTGGCACATTGGCCTATTTCATGCTTGGGTGCCGGTCACAGGAGATGAAGTTTAAGTTTCAGGGTTCTAAACCCTGCTACCTTGCTAGAAGTGGGTTCTTATGGCCATGTTTTTATTTTTTTAATTAAGGATTTGAGTTGCGTATCATAGATGTATCAAAAATGCATATAAAGTAACAATATAATATGTATTTTATCCTCAATCATATTTACCCCCACATTGTCCACACCCCAGTCTCTTGATTCTTCTATATTATGCCCTTATAACAGATAAAAATGTCCATAAATATATATCTGCATATAAATATATGATTGTGAATTTTCTTGAATTAATTGATTGCATAAGTATTATTTTACTCCTTGGGGCGGGCAAAGAGTATGTTACACTGATGACTGGATCCTTAGATCTCTCCCTATCTTCCCCCTGGCCTCTCCTATCACCCCCCTATATGGTTCGCCTAGATTATGTGTTGCTGTGCCCTTGGTGGGTCCAATACATGAGTTTGACTACCTTTTCATCCAAGCCTGGATTTAACTCTAGCCTCCACAAATGAGGGAAAATATTTGACCTTTAACTCTCTGGGTTTGGCTAACTTCGTCCAGCATGATTTCTTCCATTGCCATCTATTTACCTTCAAAGACCACAGTATCATTGTTTCTAAAAGCTGAGTAGAACTCCATTGTATATATATATACCACAGCTTTTGGATCCATTCATCCAGGGAGGGGCATCTGGATTGATTCTATAATTTAGCTATTGTAAATTATGCTATGAACACTGATTTTGCTGTGTCACTGTAATGTGCTGATTCTAACTCCTCTGGGAAAATACCCAGAAGAGGGATAGCTCGTTCAAATGGTGGAACCATCCCTAATTTTTTGAGGAGTCTCCACACTGCTTGTACCCCATCTGTAGTTGCACCAATAGTGTGCTAGTGTTCCTATCTCCCCACAACCCCTCCAGCATTTGTTACCGCTTGTATTATTCATCTTTGCCAATCTGACTGGAATGAGGTGAAATTTTAATTTAGTTTTGATTTGCATTTCTCTAATTACTAGTGACTTAGAACACTTTCTCATGTATTCAGTGGCTTGCTCAATTTCCTCTGTTGAGAAGTTTTTGCTTAGCTCCCTGGCCCATTTATTCATTGGATTGTTTCTGTTTTTGATATCCAGTTTTTTGAGTTCTTTGTAAATTTTGGATATTAGTCCCAGGTCAGAAGAATCACAAGCCATGATTATCTCCCATTCTGTGGGTTCTCTCTGGACAGTTTTGATTAATTCTTTGGCTGAGCAAAAGCTTTTTAACTTAATGGCATCCCACTCATTGATTTTTGACTGTAATTCTTTCATTTTAGGAGTCTTGTTGAGGAAGTAGTTGCCAACTCCCATATGCTGGAGTGTTGGTCCTAATTTTTCTTCTAGTAGTTGTATGTTAGCTAGTTTGATTCCTAGTTCCTTGATCCATTTTTATTTTATTTTTGTGCAAGATGAGAGAAAAGGATCTAATTTCAACTTCCTTCACATGGCTATCCAGTGTGTGCAACATCATTTGTTGATTGGGCTGCCTTTCCTCCATGTTATATTTTTGCCCTCTTTTTCAAATATCAGATATTTAAAAGTTTGTAGGTTTATCTATTCTATTCCATTGGTCTTCATTCCTGTTTTAATACCAGTACTGTGCTCTTTTTGTTACTACAGCTCTGTAGTATAATTTTAGATCTGATATTACAAAATCACCTGTTTCATCTTTCTTGCTTAGTAATATTTTGGCTATTCTGGGTTTCTTGTTCCAAGTGAATGTGAGAATTGCTTTTTCTATACCTGTAAAGAATGACATTGAGGGGGAGAGATAAGGGTGGTTAATTTAATTGGGGGGCTTTTGGGGGTAAATCTAATTTTCAGAATATATATATATTATATTATTTTGTTAGAAGTTTGTTTTATTGTTTAACAAGTAAATTTATTTTATTTTAATTTTTAAATTTTTATTTAGTTTGTACGTGGCTTTCATTGTTCTGACACTTTGTTGTGTGCGTGGTGCTGGGGTTTGAACCCACATCCTTGCGTATGCCAGGCAAGGATGATAACAGCTGAGCCAATGCTTCAGCCCTGACACATGACTTTTTTTTTTTTTCAAAGAG
>PVKS010017631.1:20183-41731 GCA_004027875.1 Aplodontia rufa
AGAGAGAAGCAATTTTTATTTAGTTTTTCATATGACTTCCATGCTTCCAACACTTACCTGTGCACGTGGGTGCTGGGGTTCAAACTCGAATACTTGAGCATGTCTGCTGAGCCACTGCCCCAGCCCGCAGAATAGCATTTTAATTATATTAATTCTGCCTAACCAAGAGCATGGAGTGTCTTTCCATCTTTTCAGGTCTTCTTCAATGATTGATAGTTTTCATTGTAGAAGTGTTTTACTTCCCTTGTTAGATTAATTCCCAAGTATTTGATTCTTTTTGAAGATATTGTAAATTGGCCTGGTTTCCTGATTTCTTCTTCTGTCCTATTATTGTTAGCGTATAGGAAAACTATTGATTGGTGGGTATTGATCTTGTAGCCCACTACTTGCTAAATCTGTTTATAAGCTCAAGCAGTTTCCTGGTAGAATTTTTTGGATCTTCCAGGTATAGGATCATGTTGTCAGCAAAAAGGGATAGTTTGACTTCCTTTCTTCCCATTCTTATCCCTTTGATTTCTGTCTCTTATCTGATTGTTCCATCTAGGATTTTGAGGATTGTATTGAACAAAATTGATGAGAATGGGCAGCTTTGTCTTGTTCCCAAGTTTAGTGAAATGCTTTCAGCTTTTCTCCATTTAGTATTATACTAGCTGAGGGTTTGTCACATATGGCCTTTGCATAGTTCAGATAAGATCTTTTGATCCATATTTTCTCCAGACTTTCGAGCATAAATGGGTCCTGGATTTTTCTGCATCAATTGAGATAATCATATGGTTTTTGTCCTTAATTCTGTTTAAGTGATGAATCATATTTATTGATTTGCATATTTTGAACCAGCCTTGCATCCCTGAAATGAAGCCCGCTTGACTGTGATGAGTTATCTTCTTGATATGTTTTGAATGTGGTTTGCTGGAAACTTATTAAGGATTTTTGAGTCAATGTTCATCTGTGATATTGTTCTGTAATTTTCTTTCTTTTTTTTTGATGTGTCTTTGTTGGATTTTGGTATCAGAGTTATGATTGCCTTATAAAAAAGTGTTTTTTTTTTGTTTTTTTAAGAAAGAGGGATAGTGAGAGAGAGAAAGAGAGAAACTTTATTTAGTTTTTCATGTGGCTTTTGTTGCTCCCACACTCAGTTGTGTACGTGGTGCTGGGGTTCGAACTTGGGTCCTCGCACATGCTAGGCAAGCGCCGAAACTGCTGAGCCACCACTCCAGCCCCTAAAAAAGTGTTTTTAATTTCTTAGAATATCTTAATAAAGACAGGTGTTAGCTCCCCCTTATAGGTATGGTAAAACTCAGCAGGGAATCCATCAGGGCCTGGGCTTTTCTTCTTTGGAAGGCTTTTAATTTTAAATCCTATATAACAAGATTTCAGTGCCTGTTATTGGGCTGTTTAGGATTTCAATATCATTCTGCATCAATCTGGGAATGTTGTATGTGTCTAGATATTTGTCCATGTCTTCCAGGTTATTTAATTTAGAGGTGTATAGTCTTTCAAAATATGTTCTGATAATCATTTGATTTCCAAGAGGTCCATGGTGATTACTCCCTTTTTGTTGGTGCTTTTGTTGATTTGCTTTTATTCTCTCCTTTTTTTGGTGATATTAGGTAGGGCTCTGTCAATTTTATTTATTTTATTTAGCTCTTTGTTTCATCGATTCTTTTTATTTTTTTATTATGTTCTCAATTTCATTGATTTCAGCTTTGATCTTGATTATTTCCTGTTTTATGCTGGCTTTGGGATTAAATTGTTCTTCCTTTTGTAGGGATTTGAGGTGGAACATAAGCTTTTTTTTTCAAGCTCTCTCCTGGCTTTTAATTTATGTACTTAGTGCTCTGAATTTTCCCCTTAGGAACGCTTTCATTCTGTTCCAAAGGTTTCAGTATGTTGTGTCTTCATTCTCATTCTCTTCCAAGAATTTCTTGATTTCTGCTCTCATGTCTTCTTGAATCCATTCTTCATTTAATAGGGCATTATTCAATCTCCATGTATATGTATATGTATGTTTTCTCTTATGATTTTTGCTTTTAATTGCTAGGATCATGACATCTTGTTCTGAAAGGATACATGGAATAATACCTACTTTTTATGTTTGCTGAGAGTTCCTTTGTGAACTAGAATATGATCTATTTTTGAGAAGAATCCATGTGCTGCTGAGAATACGATATACTCAATCAATTTGGGGTGGAATAGTCTATAGATGTCTGTTAAGTCCATTTGATTTATGGAGTTGTTTAGAGTGGTGATCTCTTTATTGTATTTTTGCTTTGAAAATATGTCTATTGGTGATAGAGGAGTATTAAAATCTCCTAGTATTATTGTGTTGAAGACCACAAGTGGTTTTATGTCATGGAGTAATTTTTCCACATACTTGGGAGGATTCTTTGTAATGCTGGTTTTATGTTCACAAATGCTGCAAGTTTGATCTTATTGTGAAATGTTTTTTTTCCCCATAAAATTTGAAGCTGAGTTTTGCTGGGTATAGTATTCTTGGCTGCATGTTGTGGTCATTCAGACATTGAAAGTTCTCCTTCCAGGATCTTCTTGCTTCTAGAGTCTGAACTGAAAAATCAGAGGTGATCCTTATTGATTTGCCTCTGAATGTGATTTCGCATGTCTTTCCTGCCACTTTCAATATTATTTCCTTGATTTACTGTTATACATTTTGAATATGATATGTCTCGGTGAACTCAGTTGATTAGACCTATTGGGTGTCCTGTATGCTTCCTGGATGAGCATTTTTGACTCTATTTTCATATGTGAAAATTTTTCTTTAACTATTTGATTGAGAATGTTCTTTATACCATTCGTTTGTGCTTTGATTTATTCTTATATACCAATTGCTCTTACATTGTTTCTTCTGATTTCATCCCAGACATTTTGAAAATTCTGCTTGTGTTCTGCGAGGTTTATTTTTTTTTTTCTGTTTTGTAATTTGTGTGTTCAAGCTTATTCAGTCTATTTTTGTTGTTGGAAGTTCTTTCTTCCAGAGCTGAGGTTCTGTTTTCTATAGAGGTTAATCAATTTTTATTAAATCTTCCATTGTTGCTTTGATGTGATTGACTGAAGATTTTAGCTCTATTACTCCCTTTTTTCAGTATGCCTATTTCCTTGATAATAGTTTTTCATTTCTTAGTTTTCTCACTTTGTCCCTTCATTAAATCTTCTTTTAGTTCATTGTTCCTTTTAACAATTAGATCATTGATAATTATTTCTAGGTTTTCATCTAGCTCCCTGTCCATGTGTTCCTTGGTTGGGGAGTTATAGACTTGAGGTGAACCTTTTCCATTTTGATTACTCATTTTTTTTAAAAAAGAGGTGCAGTGAGAGAGAGAGAGAGAGAGAGAGAATCAATTTTAGTTAGTTTTTCATGTGGTTTTCATTGCTCTGAAACTTCTTTCTGTATGTGGTGCTGGAGCTCAAATCTGTGTACTCGTGCATACCAGGCAAACAGCATAACCACCAAGACACCTCTCCAGTCCCTGATTGCTCATTTTTGATCATCTTTTTATGAAACTCTGAATCAAGTTTCCCTTATGGATCCAGGCTGCAGGGCATTGATCTGGAATCTGTTCAGGGTGCTGGGCAGCCCACTAGATTGTAGAAATACAGCAGCTGGGGTGTGTTACTGGGTCCTGGGGGTCTCATAATGGGCTGTCATTGGCCTCCTGGGACCTGGGATCCTTGGGTATCTAGACCTGTTGGGTACAGGTGGTGGCTGGGCAGCTATGCATGCAGCAGCTGGGTTGGTGGGACTGGGGGTGGGGGAAGGCAGAGATTCTGGGCAGGGATGAACTGCGTGTGCCTACAGACACCCTACCTGAAGCCAGAATATGAACTCAGTGCCTGGGTGAGTTGGCTCCCTGGGGTCCTGGGGTAGGTGTCCTGTGTGAGCCTGAAGCCCCTTAACCTGAGGCCTGGATCCATGTGCAGCAGCTGAGTGGGTCAGTTCCAGGGTTGGAGGATCCTGCACATGAGTGACCTGTGCATGCCTTCAGGCCCCAAACCTGAGGTCTGTATCTGCGCCAGCAGCTGGGTGAGTCAGCTTCAGTGGTATGGCTATATTTTTTATTTTTTAAAAATAAATTTATATTTTGACTTCCATCAGTTAAATCCTGTTCTGTTCCACCCAATTCTTCTTTATTTTCCATTATTCTTCCCCATTTGTCAGTGGCATTGCATGTGTCCAAGGAGTTTTGGTGGGGAGTTGAATTGGAGATAATTTAGTGCAGATTTATTTACATTGCAGACTCTTCCATGTGAAGTTAAGCAGCTGCTAGGAATACTCCTGGTCCCCACCTATGCAAACACCTGAGTCATGACAGGAAGTTGCAGGGGACAGAGTTCATTTCATGACACAGACAGGAGTTGAGCCATCTGTCATTGGAAGTTTAAGGAGCCAGAAGACAGTTTGTGAAACACTCTTACAAGTTTCAGTTCTCAAAAAAGCCTATTCCAGGGCTGGGGGTGTAGCTTGGAGATACAGCATATACCTCCATAATTGTTTATCATTTTCAGGCATATTTCTCAGAGGAAAAAAGCTTGCATCTTAACCAGGATTATTTTCTTCTCCTTCTCCTTCTCCTCCTTCTGGTGTTGGGGATTGAAGCCAGGGTCTTGTGCGTGCTAAGCACATGCTGTACCTCTGAGCTACGTTCGCAGCCCTGGAGTAGGCTTTTTGGAGAAGTGAAACTTGTAAGAGTATTTCACAGACTATTTTAGGGCTCCTTGTACTTCCAATGACAGATGGCTCAACTCATGTCTGTGTCATGAAATGAACTCTGTCCCCTGCAACTTCCTGTCATGACTCAAGTGTTGGCATAGGTGGGTACCAGGAGTAATTCTAGCAATTACTTAACTCCACATGGCAGAGTCTGCAATGTAAATAAACATATATGACTAAATCTGCACTAAAGTATCTCCAATTCAACTCCCCACCAAAACCCCATGGACACATACAATTCTACTGACAAATGGTGAAAATTGATGGAAGAAAAATAAGAATTGGGTGTAACAGAACAGGATTTAAATGATGGAAGTCAAAATGTAAATTTATTTTTTAAAAACATGGCCATAAAAACCTATTTCTAGAGCCTTACTAGGGTCTATGCAGGTGATGGCCCCTGAAACTTAAACTTCATTTCCTATGACCAGCACTCAAGCAGGAAATGGGCCAATGTGCCAACCCTTCCGCTATGATGGGAGACTGTTACTTCTCTCTGCCCTGAGGACTCTAGGGGATAGGAGAATGCAAAAGGGTAAGGTGGCACCTGCCTAACCAGAGCTGACCTTAGCTACGTGGCTGGAGGGGGAAGAGTAGTGGGCAAGGAAGCAGTGTTTCCACCAGTGTCACTCTGGAGAACTTTCCCTGCCTGCTGGTAAGGGAGGAGGAGGCAAAGGAAGAGGGGTGTCTGTTATATAGTAGAAATATAAATTATATAAATATACATATATTTTCCCCTTTCCTGTATTGAGGAGAACCACATGCAACAACATTTGTCAAAATTCCTGAGTTCATAGGCAGAGGTCTGAAGCAGGACTATAAAGGCCAGGCAGGTGTCTATAACAGTACATGAATGAAAGAAACAAAAAACTTGATAGAGGAATTTCAAAATTAAGAATAGCAATCTTAAAAATGTACATGACTTTAATAATAATGAGTTTTAAACCATAAAGAAACTTATCTACACAACTGACTGTAAGAAATAGATTTAATCAATGCTGATAGATGAAAGACTGAGAATTATTATCCTTTTATTCCCTCCATAGAAAACATGACAAAATTTGTTATAAGAACCACTGATCAAAAATTGCTTTTCTAACTATTGACTTTCATGCCTAATTTTTAAAATTTATTCCTCTACAGTATTTTTTTTTTTAGAAAGGAAAATTGTATAGGTATTATGTCCTATAAACCCTGGATCTATCTCTGGTGCTCAATGTATGATTGAAAGCATTTTCCAAACCTGAAAATTTCTGTTATTGTTAAGTTAAATTTGTATTTTTAAAATACAAATGTGGTACACACCATATTGTTGATTTTTCACTCTGTATAGAGTTTTGCTTTTTCCAGAACATCATATAGTTGGAGTAATATAGTATGCAGCCTTTTCAGACTGGTTCTTTCACTTAATAGTATACATTTAAGGTTCCTCCGTATCTTTTCATGGTTTGATGGCTCATTTCTTTTTATTGTTAAATAATATTCCATTGTCTAGATATACCATGACTTATTTATCCTTTCACTTATTGAAGGATATCTTAGATACTTTGAGTTTTTGACAATTATGAATAAAGCTGATATAAACATTTATATGCAAGTTAGTGCAGATATTAATTTTCAGTTCATTTGAGTAATACTTAGTAGTGTGATTTCTAAATCCTATAGTGAGACTACGTTTAGTTTTTAAAGAAGCTGCTCTTTTTAAAGACTTCCACTGTCTCTCAAAGTGACTGTACCAGTTTGCATTCCTGCTAGCAATGAATGGTAGTGTTTGCTATTAACAATAGTGCCTGAATAAGTATTTGAGTCACCAGGAACTCAAACTCAGAACTCCAGTCCCCTTATGCAACTCATCATTATTCACGTAAAAACAGGGTAGGGCCAGACTCACAGGCTTAGCTGATCAGTCTAGCTCTTCTGGCTTTCACCAGCATTCACATTTCACTGCCTATTTAGGATGAGAGGTACCTGCATCAATGGTAAGTGAAAAGGCCCAGCAAACCATTCTGTTTTAATGGTTTCCCAGAAGAACTGCGATGCCAATTAAACTAGTCCTAGGGACTAAGACTGCTTAGGAAATCTCCATTTCATCATTTCATCTTACTGATCTTGTTACTAGATGAGGAACACTAAGTCTAAGCACCAAGGTTTTATCCCCACAAAAGAGGCTACATGTTGAAATTTGATCCCCTTTGTGAAGTGTTAAGATGTGGGACCAAGGGGCTGGAGCGGTGGCTCGGTGATTACAGCACTTGCCTGGCCTGCGCGAGTACACGGGTTCAAACCCCAGCACCACATACACAACTGAGTGTCAGAGCAACGGAAGCCACGTGAAAAACTAAATGCAAATTGATTCTCTCTGTCTCTGAAAAGAGAGAGAAGGACAGAAAGAGAGAGAGAAAGAGAGAGCGTGAAAGCGAGAAGCAATTTTGACTTCATTTTCCATGAGGCTTTCATTCCTCTGGCACTTTGTTGTGTATGTGGTACTGGGGTTTGAACAGCAAGCGCCGTAACTGCTGAGCTACTGCTCCAGCCCCCTGTCCCTCTCTCTTAAAAAAAAAATTGGGACCAAGTGAGACTTGTAAGAGGTGATGGGGTTGCGGGGGTTCTGCCTTCATGAACGGATAATCCATTAGAGGATTGATGAGTTCACGAGGTATCTCAGGAGCGGGTTTATTATGAAAGCCATTTTGGCTCTGGCTGTCAGATGCATCCCTCTAACTGTGAGCTCCCCTTTGTTGCCTCAGAACTCTGCAGATAGTGCCCAGCAACAAAGCTGTCACCAGACATCATCCCTCCAAGGACCTCCAAAGTTCAGCGTCTAGAGCCATAAGCTGATTAAACTTTTATTCTTTACAAATCACCCAGTCTGTGGTATTCAGTTATAGCAACAGAAAATGAAAATACACAGAGAACCTCCAGGGTCCTTATAACAACCTGACCTTGTTTGTTTGGCTCTACACTCCTATCTATTCATGATCCACACCACCTCTGGTCCTAGCTCCCACCATCCAAGGCAGAATATCACCAAAAGCCCAGGAAGACCCCAGTTTTTTGTCATCAGATTTGAACCTTCATTGAACTCAGAGACTAACATGTGGGGGCTATTCCAGAATATTACATTCCTATAATAATAATATTCCTATATATAATGTCAGTCAGTAGGTAGAAAAGGTAAATTTATTTAGTTGAAATGAACAAAAATTTAAAGCACTGTCTTTGCTATGGGGAGGAAGAAATGAAGAAATGAAATTTTCTTTTTCTTTTTCTTTTGAGGAGTTCTGAGATTTTTTTTTTAAACTCTCCAAAAGTTTTTGCTTCTCCCTGCTTCTAGCATATCTCTTATATTCTGCATTTGGAGTATGAGTGAAAAGTCCAGGCTCAATTGAAAAGACGTGGTCGAATTAAAATGCATGAAACATGGACTTCAGAAACTACGGCTAGCTGACAGTGACCAAACTATAGTTCCTGAGAGTGAGGCCCCAACAATGGGAAAGTGAATTGGTTCTTTTAGAGAGCATAGAAGAAATAGTGGGAACTGAGTTAGAACAAGGTATATGCCAATATTTTCTAATTATGTCAATGTACATTCTATTGATATGTATATCAAGAAAGAATGTGGCATGGGGGGAGGAGGAGGGGAGAGGAAGGGGAAAAACTGAGGACTGAATTAGAACAAATTATACTCCATGCTTTTAAGATTATGTTCTTGTATATTCTAATGTCATGTATATCTAACAATAATTTTTTAAAAAGCATAGAGGAAGTTGGAAAGTTTAAGAAGACCATGTCTCTTGCAAACTTTGGGTGGGAATACCGTAACATTTACCTGCTGGACCTAAGATAATGATGGTGATGATGACAGTCACAATGATGACGCACAGTGCTCACATTGAAGCCTTTCATCTGTAGACTAAAGTGCAGCACAACCACTAATTAATTCTGCAGACAAGGTAGGCAAATACCATTATCTTCAATTTACAGGAGAAGAATCCAACAAGGAGGAAATTAGGCCCTTTACTTACGGCCACATCAGAGTGATTGCTTGAAGAGAAGGGTCCTTGCTGACTTACTCTCCTCTGGTCACTCTGCAGGTAGCTACAGAGGGCTGTCTTTCCTTCAGAGGTATTCTTTGATTCATTATTTGTGGTAGATTCAGCAGAAATGCAAGAGATGACAAAAAGAAGAAACACATGATTAAGTACCAAAACGGAAGTTAAAAAGAACAAGAATTAAGGATGCAGGAGACAGCTGTACATCTGAGAAGGTCTTGGGCAGAAGGGGTTTTCAAACTGTTGGTTTTCAGCACTTGAATTAGGGAGAAGAGCTATCATGTGAGGCCCTAACCCATTTGCTTGCATATTCCAAGAACACAAGGCCCGGACTGCTTTCCACTCCATCCTTTCTCAGGGTTTGCTGCGAATAACCTTGGGGAATGAGGATCTGCTTACCACCTGCTATAAAGGGGTGGTTTCCCCAAGTCAAGGGACCCTCTATTATACTGCCACCCCTGCCTGACAGCTTTCATCTGGCCCTGCGCTGCCCCTGCGGGACTTGGAGACGAGGGGAGCAATTAAAACATGATGCTCATGCCTCTTGGTGGCTGTAAGTACTAGAGCCCTTTGTCTTTGACCCAGGAGTCTCTTTTCTTCTCACAACATCGGGGAAGCAGTAACAGGCTAACTTATCAGCTTTTGGGTAGTGTCATATCAAATTATAGAACTGCTATGAACAGCCTGAGAATATTAGGTGAATCTGCTCTGTGGCACTTGCATGTCCCCTCTTATGACACTGAGAACCTTCACAGCAATTATGTGTTTATTCTCCACATTCCCTACCAGTCTAGAAACTCTGGGAAAGAAGGGATATTGTACTTCCTGTGCTTTATGAAAAAATGAATAAATGCATAATACAGCCTGTTTAGGGGTACAGAGTAACCAGTTCACAAGGAGGAAAGGGTTTATAACCTCCTTCCTGTCTCCTCTTGGGGTAGAGGTAGCTCCTTGCTGCATCTGACTCTTCCCTTTACAGAGTTTGGTAAGGGAAGGGAAGAGACGTATTAGAATGATGTGTTCACCACAGACTGATTTGAGGGCTGATGTCACATTGCTACCTAGCCGTGAAATAAGGAAGGCTCAGCCCTGCCCTGCTTGCTTGAATATGTGGCCCTAGTGTGGATGTTTACCCAATTTCCACGTCTCACTGGTGGTGGAAGGTAATCAAGGCCACATCTCTGAAGATCACCCTTTGTTTCCTAAGAGCCACAGGTGTGAATGAGAAACACCTGACCAGGAAATATGCCTGCCAGAATCCCAGGAGTGAGCCAAAAGAGGAAAACTCCTCAGTGTCATTCTGGGCAGCCATCAAATTCTCAGACTTTGTGGAGCAAGGCTGTGGATCGTGTGCCCATGCTGCTGTGGCTCTTCAGAATGAGGGGCAGGTGACCACTCTGAGCCCTGCTGCTAGGTGCTCTGTCCCAAGGAAATAATTGCTTGTTCTTGAGGGAGGAATTTGATGTGAACAGGCTCATTTTTTCTCCTAGAAAGTGTCTTCTCCATTTCCCTAGTGGGAGAGAGAGACGGGCATAAGTCAAAGATGCCAAAGCCATTTTACCTTGTTTCTTTTCTCCTTCCCATCTTCCCTCTAAAACACAAACGGAGATAGTAATACATTAACTATAACCATGGGTATTGTATCTACAAGACTGATACTAATAAGATAGATGCAAGATACTTCCTTTCTTCCTTCCTTCTTTCCTATCTTTGTCTTTTTCTCTCTTTCTCAACAAGCACTGATGGAGCTACTACTCAGGTCACTACAGGAAGTCAGGCTTGCAGAGTCTGTTCAGCTCAGAATCAGCAGATTTAGATTTGGTCCTACGGGGAGCTTATTAGCCCTGGGGCCTTAGGTTATTCCAAGTGAGGAAACAGGAGGCCTGCCCTGGGGCTCAGCAACAGCTGTGAGACTGCCCTCTGGCAAAGCTGCCTGCCACACCTGTTCATGCTCCAATTCCTTTACAGGAAGCATAGCCTTGTATTTCAGTTCAAATTAAATAAGTACTCCGACGCCCTGGAGGAGGCAACTAATATCCACAAGTTAAAACTTGCCTGAATACAGCTTGTGTAGCCAGAAGGAGATGTGTGCACTTAGCTGGGAATGCGGGAAGAGGGCACTGCGGGGAGGTAGACATTATTGGAAAAGAAGAACTGGGAGCCTCAAAGACAAAACTCAAGGCTTAGCCTTTTCCTTTTAATCTCATCTCCCTGCTCTGTCTCATTTTGTTTTCTTTTTTCTTTTTTTTCTGTCTCATCTTTGAGAGTGGCTTTCTGTTCCTGCTGCTATGCTGTTCAACGTGAACCAGGGATTATTTGTCTATATGCTTTACCTGTGCCTGAAATACAAACTTTTGGCCATTCATTCAAGATCTGGAAATAATTAACTAACTATAAGGAAGCCATGTGATTTTATTAATGAAATGGCATCAGAAATGTCCTGGACCCAATGAGCCCTATAAATAGCTGTAATCAGAGTTGGGAGTTTCCTCTCAGCCAGTGCCAAAGTCCTTTTCAACTCAAACCCAGGGCCTTAAGCATGCTAGGTAAGCACTCTACTACTAAGCTACATCTCTGGCTCTTGTATTTTGAGAAAGGGGCTAAATTGCTTAGGCTGGCCTTGAATTCACAACTCCAGGCCTCCTGAGTCTTTGGGATCACAGGTATGCGTCACTGCCCCTGGAAGTGCTGGCTCCTTCTGAGGATGGCTCAGGGACATAGGCCAGTTGTGTCTTGGCATCTTGCAGACTTGTGTGTTTAACCAAAAGCTTCTCTGGAGCTGGAAATAACTCAACTTTTCATGCATTGAACAATTTTTTTTCAGCAATCACTTGGTGCTGAGCACGGGATTAGAATCTGGAAAAAAGGATTTGCAATTAAAAAATAAAAGAAGTAAAAAAATAATAGTTTCTGCTCTGGACAAATGTGTCTTCAGTAGAGTGTTTTATTTCTGGCCCACAGCGACTTTCTCATCAAGGCCACAAAGGCTGAAGTTCATTTTTATTATAATCAAAATTGCCTGAAGACCAGAGAGGAAAGTTAGGCTAGAATGAACTATGAACTATTAAAAAAAAAAAAAAATCCAGTTTCAGACTGATAACATTTTAGCAATGCTGCCCTCTGCAGTGCAAAACTAGAATTTTAACTCCTACAGTTAAGCAAACGTCCCATGCTGGTTAGTTTGGAGAGAACTTGAAGGTCTGATGTTCTTCCGGCTTTGCTCACGACCCCGAAAGTAATCGTGAATAATTCCGTGCCCTTTTGCATGTTTTTAAGTTGGCAACTAAATTTGTATCATCACCGTAAAGTTTGTAAAAGATTTTCTTTTCTACAAATTTTCTGAGCTTTAAAGGACTGCAGCTCTTTTCTGGCCACCCCCGGAGACAACGTGAGCAGCAAAGTCCATCTGGATGCCCTGCAGGAGGTGGTGCGGAAGTCCTGCTTGGGAATGAGTGCAAGCTCTGGGAGTTTGTAGAAATGGTGGAGCTGCAATTCAACCTGAAGAACCAGGACACTCAGAAGGCCAATGCTCCTGGGGCACTGTACAGCGGAAATCCAACCCCCACCCCAAGTTCTCCATGTGTGTTCTGGGGTCCAGCCACATGTGATGAAGTCAGGCCGTGGACACCCCACAAGGACAATAGCAGGATGGTGGTCAAGAAGTACGATGCCTTTCTGGCCTCAGCGTGTCTGATCAAGCAGATCCCATGAATCCTGGGCCCAGGTTTAAGTAAGGCTGGTCAGGTCCAAAATATGGAGGCCAAAGTGAATGAGGTGGAATCCACCGCCAAGTTCTGGATGAAGAAGTGCTCCGTCTGGTCACGGCTGTTGGTCACGAAGATGAAAGATGAGGAGCATGTGTGCACCATCTACCTGGCTGAGAGCTTCTGGTGTCACTGCTCAGGAAGAGCTGGCAGAACATTCAGGCTTTCCACATCAAGGGCACTGTAGGGGAAAGCCCCAGCATCTGTGTTAAGGCACATCCTGGCAAATCCCAGTGCCATGTAAGAAAAAGGTTTCAGATTGAGCTCACCCAGTTTATGAAAAAACGCTTGCATCAACTGGTCGGCAAAGTCAGCGCTTGATATCAAACCGGTCAGATTCAAGTTGCTTTTCAAGGGGAAAATAAGTTTAGAGTGTTTTGGTAGCTGTCACCGTGTCCTTATGCTCTAATATTGAGGCAGGTTAGTAGCTTAGGGAGAAAATTCCCCTCGCTTCACTGTCATGGGACTCTGCTCTCTTGGATCCCAGTTTTTTTATTAGGCCATTGTTCGGTGCAAGTTTTACATGCTGGGATGAGGTCAGGTAGTAAGTTTTGGGACAGTGAGAGAGGTGTCTTTTCTGTGGAGAGGGAAAAGGGAGATGATGAAAGGTACAAATGAGGTGGGGAGCAGCCCACTGAGCACCCCAGGAACTTTCTTAGGCAGTCATTTTGGGAAGGGGAACCTATAGAAAGTGAGGACATGCAAAACAATCTGTCTAGATGACACCCAAGTCACACAGTCACCTAAGAGCCGTGCTGTTGACCAACTAGTGTGCAGAGGCTGTTTGAATTCAGGTAACTCCTCTTATCTCTTGACTCTTGCTCTGGTCTTTGACAACCTTCCTTCGGGGTTAACTAGGAGCCATGGCTGTGACATGCCTCCGCCACAGTTTTTTTTAAAGATTGGGTCTCTGGTGGGACCTTGAAGATAACTTTTCATCCCAGGAGTTATCTAGCAAAATGTGAATGTCACCGTCCAGAGCTCTCTGCTCCTGTTGACAGGTCCAGAGGTTTCCTGTCTGGTGGACAGCTGGACAGAGTGTCCGTTGAGAGTGTAGATAACTCTGTCAGGGCCTGAGTAGGAGGCAGAACGTGAAGATGACCAACCGCCTGCCGCAGGCCCACCTTGAATGCAGACTATGATGTATCAGGTCCTGCACTCCCTGACCCCAGCCCACCTTTCCAGCCTCGGCTGCTGCGGTGCCCCATGTCCTGCCTCATGGGACTAGGACATACTTCCCCTTACTTCCTGCCTGGCTTGCCTTCACCCTCATCTTTGTCAAAATGCTAACTCTTTCAAGGCTGAAATTCCTCTCAGTTCCTACAACATTCTGTACCTTTTAAGGGCACATCTTGTATTGGGCCTATTGTTACAATTACCTAAGTACTATGTCTCCTGGCCATTTGAAGAGAGAGCCAAATTCATCTTTATGTATCGTAATGGTCTAGCTCAGTGTCTGGTGGGGGCAGTTCTCAGAACAGTTCACGCCATACTGCTGCTGTGCGAGTTGATAACTTGTACTTTTCGAATTGATATCTATCCTGTTTCCACAAATTAAAGCATGCACGTCTCACCAAATATCTAAAGAGCGACTGGGTGAGTTCTGAAACCTAGTGGCTTCTTCCAGATCTACAGCAAAAAGCAGGCATGAGGGTAAGGGGACCTTAAAGGGTATTACCAGGGGATTTGTCATGGGTGATAAGCACCTTTGGATGGTGTTTCTAAAGTACTGCCTGGTGCTTCTGGGTCAGAAAACCCAAATCCAGTGATGGTCTTGGGGGATTGTGTATCGTTGGAAAAACAAGAAGCCCAGTCTGGGTTTGTGCCAGACACTTGTTGGAGACACTGTGCTCAAGACCAGTTGGTTAATTCTTGCAATTTTAAAAACATACCAAATACCCAAAGGTCTTTGGGAACATTACCAAATTTTACCAAGCATACAGAATTGTGATAACTTAACAAGAAATCAAACTTTATGGCAACTCCCAGAGCATGTAATCCAGAACTAAATATGTGGCATTAAATGATGGGTTAAGTCTCATTACTTGATAGGGACAGAATAAATGGAGAAAACAAGGACAAGGAATGAAACTGTTCTACCTAAATCAAACTTAAATTGACAGGAACAACATCTTTTGGATATTTATAAGTATGCAAATAAATAAGAAAATAGTTGTTTTTTTCCAAAAACAAATCAACTCAGTCAAACAAATAATTAAGGAACTATGGGACTGTGCAAATTGTCTTATAGGAAATGCATGAAGAACAAGTGGATGGGGGCTGGAGTGGTGGCTCAGCAGTATCGAGCTTGCCTGGCATGCATGAGGACCCGGGTTCAAACCCTAGCACCACATATACACTAGGTGTCAGAGTAACAAAAACCAGATAAAAAACTAAATAAAATTGATTCCATCCTTCTCTCTCTCATTCTCTCCCTCTCTCTCTTAAAAAAAAAAAGAATGAATGGAATGAATAGAACCAGAGACCATTATGCTAAATGAAATAAATCAAACTCTGAAGGTTAAGGGTTATATGTTTTCTCTCATATATGGAAACTAGAGAAGAAAAAGGAAAACAAATGTTGGAGTGGATCTCCCAAAAATCAAAGGAAGATCAGTAAAGGAAAGGGACCAAGGATTGGGAGGCAAGGAGGAGAGAGGAAGTGCTGGGGAGGGATAGTGGACCAATTATGTTGTTATATTGTGCGCATGCATGAATATGTAACAACAAATCCCATCAACATGTACAACTATGACGCACCAATAAAAATGTGGGGAAATGGTGTTGGAGGGGAGGCTCAGTGGTTACAGCACTTGCCTGGCATGCGCGAGTACATGGATTCAAACCCCAGCACCACGTACGCAATGAAGCGTTGGAGCAATGAAAGCCACATGAAAAAAAACTAAATAAAATTGATTCAGTCTTTCTCTCTCTCTCCCACTGGCCCTCTCTCTTTTTTATTTTATTTTATTTTTTCAAAGAGAAGGACAGTGAGAGAGCAAGACAGACAGAGAGAATTAATTTTTATGTAGCTCTTCACATGGCCTTCATTGCTCTGACATCCAGTTGTGTACGTAGGTGCTGGGGTCTGAACCCGTGCACTCGAGCATGCGGGGCAAGTACCGCAACCACTGAGCCACCGCTCCAGTCCAGCTCTCTCTCTTTAAAAAAACAAATATGGGGGAAAAAAGAAGAGAATGACACCTCTGGGTGACATGTGGATTTATTCTACACTTTCAAAATGAAAGTCTTCGTATTAAGTGGACAATTCTTGAATGAAAACATGTGCCCAGGTGTGTGGCACAGCACAACAGATTCTTCCTCGGAGTTTCTAGTGCCAGCTCTGCTATTAACCAGCTGAATGATGGGCTGAAGAGCTGTCTGTTTTTATACCTAAACATTTGAACGTTGGCCAATGAGTCCAGATAGGAACACTTCAGATTGCTGTCTTTTCATTTTTCTTGAATAAGAGAGTCAGTTTTATTTGTTTCTTCACCTGGTTTTCATTTTTCCAACACTTAGTTGTCTATGTGGTGCTGGGGATCCAACCTGGGTCCTTGTGCATGCCAGGCAAGCGCTCTACCACTAAGCCATCTCTCCCACTCCCTAAGTCATTTTTATGAAAGAATTCCCTATTCTTTAATGCTACAACTTACAGAATCCATCTGGCAAGTGTCTCCTATGACTTGCCCTCCTTCGTTGAGCACCTACGACGGCCTCTGCACATCTGGCACCTGAAAATGCCTCTGAGAGTTTGGCAGCCAGGTGTTCCCATGGAAACCAGTTCTACTGGAGAGGGATTTCCAAGCTGGCTGTAAACTGGGGTTAGTGAGGGCAGCCTCCATACTGCTGGGGAGCAAAGCCAGCCTTTCACAGGAACAAGATGTTGGCACTGTACTGTTTGATTTTCCAACCAACATCCTCTATAAAAATTCTTTGTGGTATTCCCTGGATGATTTCCCACTGACCCTTCCCTTGTGATCTCAACATTCTCAGATCCACTCCATGTGGGTTTTGTTTCCCATTCTTTCTGTAATAGTAGGATTGTCAGATTCATGAAACAAAAATATAGGACATCCAGTTAAATTTGAATTTCAGATAAATAATGAATAATTTAAAAAATACAATACTTGGGACTTACAAAATTATTTGCTATTTATCCTGTGTTTTATCTGGCAGTTTTATGAAATGATCAAATGTCCTAATTTTCATGCCCACTGGCATGTTCGTGACTTCCGTTTATACCTCATCTCAGGAAATACTGCTGCCCACCCCGAAACTACCTCTGAAAGAACTCCTCTAAATACAGCATGCACTCCTCCTCTGCAGAAAGCTGTCAACAACACACGCTGGACACTTTTCATTAACCTCAGTCCTGAAGTTCAGTCTCATTTCTGGGGCTTACAGCTATTGCTTTTCTGTCTTTATTTCTTCATTTCCACCTGTCACCATTTGTCTCACTTTTGTCAATAAAGAAAGAAAACTCATTTATTTCAGCCATGACATGTGAAAGAAGAACAGCTGTTCCCAAATCCTTTTAGCATTATGGGTTATAGAATCCGGTGAGTTCTGAATCTAACAACAGGACAGTTATCCTGTTCCTACTCTGTCACGTAAGTATCACTTTTATGAATTAAAAATGATCCTCAACTTTCAGGTGAAGTCTTTGGACGATACCGTAGGTAACTTTTTTGAGTTAATACGATAATCTGGGAGGGGTGGGTCAGGGCGTGAGCACAGCAGCACACCCGAAGGCTTCGGCCCTCACATCAGGGGCTCCTGTCTTCACGTTTGCATCCTTTTCTTTCCATACCCTTCCACCTACAGAAAAGTTGTGGTCCGTCCTCGGAGTTGGGCCATTGTCCAGCCTCTGTCTACAGCTGTCTGTGTAAGAACCTCCTGATGGGCTCTGGGTTTTCTGGTCCAAAACAAGCTGGTGCCACGTTCAAGGAAGCAACAGGAAACTAATTATGCAGAGGAAACAGAGCCGACAGGATGGGGAACTGCCAAAGATAAGTATATTCCTGATTAACTGTGTGGGAGACAAAACAGGAAGGTCTAATCGCAGGGGAGCGTTTGTATTGTTAGAGATAAGCATACAGGGGTGAGGCAGGTAAGTATATTTTGACTTTTTTTTTTAATGCCATAAGGTGCTGATTACTTAGTCACACACAAAGTTTTAAAGTAATCTCAAGAAACCAACTTAGGAAGTGAAAACTGGTAAACATGGGGGCCCTACAGGAAAAGGCTGAGGAGCAGAGTCATCAGGAGAAGCAGGCCAGGCAGAGCACATTTTAGACCCATGGAAGAATAGGACATCGGTTGCACAAATCACCCTAGACTGACCCTTGGCTCAGACGCAGGAGAGAAATCCTCTGGCAGGACTGAGTTTCGATTACCCATCCCTGACATCTGAGGTCCCCAGCTTCAGGCCTGAGCTTTGTGTCCCCAGACTGTCCTTTAGGTCCCCCTTGCTTGCTGAAGGGTGGAGTTGGTCCGAAGCTACAGGGGCAGATCCCAACTGTTCTCAGGAACCTCTCCCCTTGTGTCAGGTCACCGAGACCTGGTGGTATGGCCTCTTTCCATCCCCAGGCAAGCCCTCAAGCTTTCCTCTCTACTCAAATTGGAAAGGAAGCCTCTTCCTTTCCAGCTGTCTCCATAACATCCCCGCCCCCTACCTCATCTCCTTTGCCCCTGTCCATGCCTCCATTGTTGGTGGCTTCAACCAGTGGGGATAAAAACCTGCTTTTTTCTTCTTTTTTATCTCTCATTTAGTCTTTCTGAGATGACTATGGCGAGTATTATGATTTCAATTGAAATAGCACAAATGACTTCCTTACAGCGAATTTCTGTTTCCTGCAGAGTTCTAGGTTCAGTTCTGGGAAGGGTCCTGTTCAGGGCTGTAAATTTGTGTCTCCTCCAGTTCATGGGTTGAAACCCTAATCCTAAAGGTGATGGTACTTGGAGATGTGGCCTTTGGGGGAAATTACGTCTCGAGGGCAGAGCCGCCATGAAAGGACTAAAATGCCCTTCTAAGAAGAGACAGGAGAGGTCTTGCCTCCCCTCTGCCGTGTGAGTTCACAAGAAGGCAGCTGGGTGTAAACTGGGAAGGGAGCCCTTGCTGAGACTCCAACCATGCTGGCACCCTGACAGTCCAGCTTCAAAACTGTGAGATATGGGGGCTGGAGCCGTGGCTCAGCGGTTAGAGCGCTTGCCGGCCATGCACAAGAACATGAGTTCAAACCCCAGCACCACATACACAGCTAAGTGTCAGAGAAACAAAGGCCAGATGAAAAATAAGCAAAACTGATTCTCTCTTTCGCTCTCTCAAGAGGAAAAAAAAACAAACAAAAAAAACTCAACCCGCAAAACAAATACTTGTGAGATATGAACACTTGCTGTTGAAGCCACCCAGGCTATGGTGTTTTTTTTGTTCAATCAGCTGAAACTGACAGTTCCCACCACAACCCACTGTAGCCTTCTCTTCCTTGACCTCCCCACCACCAACTCAGACGGGTGGCCGTGTATGTGGTGGCTATTAGTGCATGTGTGTGGAGACCAGAGTGGGGCAGGTGAGGGATGTGTCAAAAAAGGAAAGCCAAACTAGAGCTTCGTGGCGGTTCTGCTTGACTGCTGGGATTAAGAGGGGCCATCCTTCAGCAGGATGTTGCTTGGAGACAAATGCCCCGGCCTACCCAGTATCATGCTCCCTTCAGTGCCTTGTGACACCCGTTTAGGGACGGTGTCTGTGTTGACTCACTCCAGGCACTGGGTGATGGAATCAGGTAAATTGCTCTTTTCCTATTGGCCTTTACTTGTGAGTGTGTGTTCACACCTGTTTATGTGACATATCCTTGCGTCTGAGAACTTCGTGCTGGTCACCTGGCTTAGAGGTCCGAGAAGTCGAAAGCCCAGTGGTGCATTTTCAGAATATAGCTTTAATTAAATCCAATTGTAGCCATTTTAATTAGAGTTCTTCCCTCTGCCCACCCTAATTTTAAAATTAGCCTATTGTGTAGATTGTACCTGGAGCTCCTCCAATCAGGGCTGGGCGAAGGGCAGAGCTGCCCTAGGGACATAAGACGATGGACTTCCTGCCCTGGCAGCACGCCCTTCTGGCAGGAATAAAGTTCACTTGCCCACCCACTTTTGAGTACGTGTTGATTTCTTGTGGCACCCCAGTATTTCTAACAGAGGTCCCCAGGCAAGAATCTGAGGCAGCTTTTCAGGACTGGTGGTCCTCACGCTGTCCTGGACATAACCTAATGGGGTTTCTCTTGGGAAATTTTGTTTGGGGGCCAGGCCATAGCATTTGCACTTCCATCACTGTGTAAAGTTAGTGGTTAGCAACCAGGGGCTATCATCTGTTTTAACTCCTCCTAGGGCTGCCCACAGCAGGCAAGGATTCAAACTTTCCTCCATTTCTGAGCCTCAGATTCTTGAAATTAAAGTCCTTTGAGTCTGGCATCTCTACCCTTATTATTCCCCCTGGAGAGATTTTCCATGGTTATAATTCAATATCTTTTGTTCAGTAGGTGAAATAATAATTTGTTTTATAATTTTTTTTGGTGTGTGGTAAATCCAATTCATGCTCTTTGTTTAACAAAATATTTCAAATCTCCAGAAGTATATAGAGTGGAGATTGTTTGCATCCCTCTCCCTGCCTCTCCTTCCTATTCCCCTGAGGTAGCTACTGTGGTCAGTAGACAACTTGGGGTCCAATACTAATTATTGTATATATTATTTCTTGATTCTTTCTTTAATCAAAATTTGCCTCAGGCCTGCCTTTCCTCATAGCCTCTTGCCACGTGTCATGAGGAATCCAAAAGCTGAGGTTGCTTTCATTATGGCCACTAGGACCATGGCCACTGTCTGGGGGACAGACGCTGTGCCTGCTGGTGTGGTGGGCATTCAACTTACCCTCTTCAGGTTGCTTTGACTTTCTCATTTAGTTTAGGAAACATCTCTCATCTCCTAAGGATTTCCCTCACTCTTATTCGAGAAGAGTTTTTGCTTGGGGGATGGGTAGGCAGCAGGAAAAATGAAAGGGGAAAATCATCTTGTTGGTATAAATGGAAATTTTCTGCAGGTAGTAGGTTGTGAGGTTTAGAGGGCTTGTGAGATTTCGCCTTAGCCAAAATCATTATTTCAAACAAGGTACACCAGGATTTAGCTTTCTGGCTTTCCCTGAAGGATTTGTCAGGGTAACTTAGTGTTTTGATTAATTAACTTAAAGCTGGGATTCTATATAAATGCAAATTGTTACCTTCCCCCTCTCATTGAATCCCTCTCAGGCATAACCTGAGGAGAATGAGGTGGGGCTGGAATAATCAACCTGAATTGCTTCCTTTAAATTTCTACTCTGTGGAGTAGGGGTGGAAGACCCCCCCTTGTGGGAATACCACACTTGCAGAACAACACTTTGCAAAATGGAACCAACTGAGGTGGAGGCACAGCCTCTGCCATTGAGGCCGGCAGCACAATACAAATGAAATAGCCTCACAGGGATGCTTGGGTTGGGAGGTGTGATAAATTCAATCTCTGTGCCCGTCTAAAATTCATATATTGAAATCCCGACCCTCAAGATGATAGTATTTGGGGGTGGAGTCTTTGGGGTGGTGGTGACTAGATTAAGAGGGCAGATTCTTCACAAATGGAGTGAGTACTCTTATAGTAAAAGGAAGCTCGGAGAGCTCGCTCGCCCCTTCTGCCATGAGTCACAGTAAGAAGGCACCATCTGTGAACTAGGTGGGCCCGTACCAGACATGGAGTCTGCTGGCCCTTGGAGACTTTCTCACCTCTAGAGCTGTGAGCAAGAAGTTGCTGCTGCTTACAGGCAACTCAGTTTATGTTTGCTATAGCAGCCTGGGTGAACTAAAACAGAAAGGGGGATGGGGATCAACAGAAACTGATCTTTGTAGGTACGAAAGAACATGCATTCATGCACTTTTAAAAGAACCTCAGATTCTGACTTCACACTCGGTTACTGCTGTATATTTTCCATGC